>LKNJ01000243.1:0-254724 GCA_002120245.1 Maccullochella peelii
CCAGCATTCACACCAATAATAAAGAATTTTTGCGTAGAAGAACATATGTTGTGAATGCTTCCAGCATTCACACCAATACTGCCACACCTTGTTCCCTTATCAGCCAGGTATTAAAGTCCACACTTCTGCATGTTTCTTCTTTTGTTTCTGCTCAGTCCATCGAGGAGCTGGAGAAAGAGATGCTGAATGGTCAGAAGCTGCAGGGACCAACGACAGCAGCTGAGGTCTATCTCATCCTCAAGCACAAAAACCTACTTGACAAGTAAGTTAAGCAGCAACACAGCGCACAGGATCACAGCACTGTTTCCGTGTGCACTGGTTAGAAAAGACATCAATGCAGCTTTATTTTTGCACTCAACAATACCTCCTCCTTCCTCCAGGTTCCCACTGTTCAATGCAGTGTATCAGATCTGCTATCAGGGCCATCCAGTCTCAGAGTTCATAAGCTGCTTGCAGAACCACCCAGAGCACATGTAAAAACATGTCCAAGTGCCTTCTAAATGATTGAACATTTCCATTTTGCATCTGTTACCTGTCAGAAATAGATGGGAGATGAACAGCCACTCCACAGCTGTCATGCAACTAAATGGCTCCAGCCAGCGAGTGGAGGTTGCATAACATTTGTGTTCAGCTCTAGTTCGACCACTTTGTCCTTAACATTCAATTTGACATATTTGTCAGTGCTGTCTTTTCATATCCTGACGTATACTGAAACTTGAAGGATAATTGTGTGTCGGGGGGGGGGCTATCCCCATGAGATGGCCACATAGCTTTTATTTTCCTGAGATTTTTTTTCTAGCCAGATGAAATCAGAATGCATGGGGTCACTTTTTAGACAGCAGCAAAATTGAAAACACTAAAACAGAAATCCAGACTTTACTGGATATGAAAATGATCGTAATTTGATATGAATTTTAGCATTTGTATGACACTGACTCAGCCCTTGACTGCCATTCATTTACTAACATGTTTGTACAATGTTTATAATGGCACTACATCATGCATTTAGATTTTGGCGGGGCCATCCACTTAGGGAAAAGACCTATCAACATCCTTCTGTAGAGGGAATTATCGTTATCTAACATTTATGTTGCCGTCCAGTGAATGCCTATCCATCATAAGTTTTTTAATTATAGATGTACTGTAATACATCACTTCGTTGTGTCTTTGTATGCTCTAAGGTGTCTTGCATAATCCACTATGATATTTCCTGTCTTGTACTGTATATTAACATACTGTCGATCGCACCGCAACAGTTTTTTTTACAAAACAATGCAAGTGCCTTAGAATGCATGGTTGCTAAGTCTTGGCCATTGTCTTTAAAAAAAAATTGTCAAACCGAAGACTTAACATCCATCCACTATGCCATTTGTTACTGTGATCTTGTCTGACCCCTGTTTTCACTCAGTTACGGCTGATGTGTTGTAAATTATGTCAGCATTTGTCTGTGAATAAATTAATTCTGTGATCAAATCATCGTTGGCATCATTTTTCTCGCATTAGAAAGACAATCATCTGTATTACTTTAACTACAGAGCACCACAGTGGAGATCTCGGTAGGAAGAAATAACTGCCACAATGTTCTGTTTTTTAAAAGAGTAAATCAACAATCAAATTGTATTGTACTGTTTGCCTGCAATCATACATTTTTATCCTATATCCAGACACACACACGAACGGAGGCAGGGAAGACGACTGCTAGCAAGTAAACAATGCTGGGTTTAAAAATACTTGGTATAATTTGGTTTGCAAATGTTTTGAGGAAGTAAATACATTCAACACTTCTTTTTCAAAAAAAAAACTCCACAGGGCCCCTTTAATGAGTATGCCACACTGCATTTCATTACACAGTGTTTGTGTATGTGAGAAATTAAACCTTGAATCCTTGAAAAACAGTGAATAACAGAAAACTGATGCTTCGCTGCTCTAAATACCTATTAAAAACCACCAGTACCACAAAGCATGGAACTAATTAACAGAGAAGCACAACTAGTTTATTACAAGTAGTGGAAATGTAGCTTTACATGTGAGTGTGCAGTTAACAGCAGTATATCTACACAGTACGTCATTACAAAAGACATTCACTGTTGACCTGTGGTAGACACCGCTGCTGTCTGGATATTTTGAAATATGGAATGAACAACAGCAACTTAAACTTGAAATAAAATTGTAAACAAAAAGGGAATGAAGCTCACAGGGAGGCTACTAAACAAGACAGAGAGCTCGTTTTGCAAGTCCACAAGGACACCTAAGACTTAAGAAACTGCCTGCATAGCCCGTTGTAAACCACAGAGTATCAACAACCATGATGTCCTTGGTCCCAGGCAGAGGAGGCAAAAAGACAGTAGGCAAGTTGTACAAAGAAAATCCACAAACTGTGATTAATAAATGCAGTCAAAGCATAATGGTATTACAATCACTATGCTTTTAAGAGTGACAGCTGGTGAAGAGTCATTCCTGTTGTTCCTCATCTCTGCTGTGTTCAGTTACCATCTTTGCTACAGTATTTACACTGAGCATGACTCAGCTGAGTGTTTTGTTGTTGCTCTACTCGGTTCTTGTTACTCAATTATTCCATTAACCATCCTAACAAATGAAGACCTAATTAATGGAGACGGGCATGGAGCTAGCTCATCAGACAGTTATTTTATTCACAAGAAAATCCTGGTTCAGATTTTGTTTGTTTGTTCTCTCTCAAACTGATTGGTCCCACCTCTCAAATAAAACATAGAAAGTTGCTGTAAGTGTATGAATAAAAAATAAAAATAAACCACCACCAAAACTGGTGTAAGCCCATGATGACAGCATGAATTCATAATTCTCTTTTGAATGTCTGATGAACTGGCTCCAAGGAATAATTGCTATACCTGAGAAATACTTTAAGACTTTATGAAATAGCTTCTTTCTTCTTTTCTGCAACTGCGATGGATCCACATAGTGGAAACACCTCCTTCCTCAAAGACACTTCAGTACTGGAACATGACACAGCTCACTTACCCTCCTGCACCCTCCTATTACCCTGCCTCTACTTCTCCCTCATCTCATCACAACTCACAGTCTGTGAGGATTGACCCATTTGTAAGTGCCTTCATAGCGAAATCCAACTTTCTTTGCAAGGTCATCTGCTTCTGCTGGGCCACGGCTAAGAAGAAAAGAGAAACAATCAAGATCAACACTCTGTTTTAAGTTCCTCTTCCAGCTAAGGGCATAGTGAACAACATTTCCTACCTTCCATATTTGTAAGGAATGGGGTTGGGCTTTTCTTTGTCTATCTGATGAAGAAGAGGTGTGAAGATCCTCCATGCTTCCCTTAGTTCATCACTGCAGAGACAAACAATACAACATGTGGTGGAGGACATGACAACAGAGCTGTCAGGCAGCTGAGGCAGAGAAAATATGCACTGTGTCGCCATCTAGTGTGCAAAACTGTTAGCTCACATGAAGCACATGCAACGTGCTATTTCATCAGACCGGTTTAGTTTACAAGCAGTAATATGAGACAACAGTAGTGGAAAACAAAGACAGACCTGCGTACAAAGTGCATCTGACTCCCACAGAAGACATCCAGGATGAGGCGTTCATAAGCATCTGGAAGCTTCACATCCTGGAGACAAGACACGAATTTTACACCATTACTTTTCTTAATTAGAAAAATATGGTTAAGAAATTGAAGATGTGATATAGATAGCTTTGTTATCTTCCTTTGCACTGTTGTTTTAAATGACTAGCTGTTCTCGTGTTCATTTACCCTTTTACTCTGCAAAGTAGTTTGTGGCGCGATTGTGTTAAACTGCATAAATAAATCAACTTGAACCTACCTTGTATCTACTCTTATAGGTGAGGTCCAGCTCAGTTTCCTCAGGGCTAAAGTATACGCCCGGTTTCTTGCTCATCATCTTGGCGTAGACGGCCTCGTTGGGCTGCACACGCACCACCAGCTCGTTCCTGCGACACATATTTCCAAAAATGTCCCCCGGGACGTCTGTGAACTGCAGCCGCACCTCAGCTTTCCTCTCGTTCAGAGCTTTTCCACAGCGAAGGATAAAAGGAACACCTGAGGAGCAAAACATTTGAATGCCAAGGCATTATGAAAGAGCACGGGAAAATGTGACATCATTTGTTCTGTAGAGGGCACGGTATGTTTACCATCCCAGCGTTCGTTGTGCACATAGAGTACAGCGCAGGTGAAGGTGGCCTGATTTGATCCTTTAGGAACTGTGGGATCATCAAGATAACCCAGTTTGGCGTCTCCCTCACCCTCTGGATCCCCCACATACTGACCCAGCACCACATCCGACATGGACACTGGAGCGATGCACTTCAGCACCTTCACCTACAAGAGGGAACACGAGAGAACAGATGTCTTCCATTTTCACACTTAGAAACATAAACCATAATATGTCTCAACATATTTCGCAGCGTTGGAGGAGGTGCTGAGAGCGTCGGGTTTCTGGGAGACGATTTTGTACCTTTTCATCCCTGACATCATCAGAGCTGGTGGAAGCTGGTTTCTCCATGGCAACCAGGCAGAGCATCTGGAGCAAGTGGTTCTGCATGACATCGCTTATCATGACAAAGGGAGCAGGTGGCCACACAAGAGACAGAGAGGAGAATGTGATGGCTGCGATCATAGTCATTACAATTACAACTGATCATTATGTTGGTGCCATGGACGGATTATGAGACAATGGGCCCTGGGCACAGACATGTAAAAGGCCCCCCACCCTTCCTACATAGGAGCACAACACCCAGACTGAAGAGTTTTGCGTCTTTTTGTGGTAATTTCACGTCTTTTTGTGATCATTTTGCATCTCTTTGTAGTGATTTGACTTTCCAAAAAGAAATGTCACTTCAAACAAAGGCTCTGGCCCAGGGGCCCCCTGATTCTTTGGGCCCCTGGGCCCGGTAGGCCCGTTCAGTAATTCTTCCAAGGTTGGTGCTGCTGTACTGTTAAAACTGGTCAAATCTATCCATCATCTACAGGGTAATAACTTGGAGTGAGCTGCTGATTATTTACAGATGAAAAGACACTTTACTTGAACCTGTCCAATTTAGCATTTATAAGCACTATATAAACAATTAATAAATGGTTTATCCTTACTATAATGTAGTTGTACACAGATATAAGCACATTTAGGTGTTTTTTAATGTACAGCATTTGTCAACAATTATAACTTCTCCTATGAAGACATATTATATTATTATGAGTGTGGAGAATGAGTTATTGACATTAATAAAATCTGCTTACAACTACATTACAGGTTTCATAAACCATATTAAATGTTTATATACTGCTTATAAATGCTAAATAGGGGTCTTAAAGTAAAGTGTTAAAGATTGAAAGTACTGATCACATTATACAGTAACTAAAAATGCAGTGTTTAAGTGTAGAAGCTCCTGTTACTGTTCTCTGCTCATTTTTATATAACTTCACTTTAAACCTGGGTGTTTTCCCCTCACCGGATGATGCCAAAGTCATCAAAGTAGCCTCCTCGTCCCTGAGTGCCGAACGGTTCTTTAAAGGTGAGAACAACACAGGCCACACTGTCCCTGTTCCAGATCGGCCCGAAGATGCGGTTCCCAAACCTGCAATGAACAGCACGTAATCGTTCTCTGCTCAGCAGGCAGAAATATTTTCCTTCTGTTTTGTTCTTGGTCAGAGGCCAATTTGTGGTTTCCTTTGTACAATATTCACAGATACTTTTCTAAACCACAAACCAGCTGAGGTGTTGCATAATTAAAATTACCTTAGATAAACAGCAGATCTTTGTTTTAGGGTCAAATTAAAAAAGGGTTAGAAAAACACACAATATTACCAGCACATCTTTCTTCTTAGAATTGTTGGTCATTTCTCCCTGTGGATTGTAATTCTTTGTGTTGACAAAGGAGAGATTTTTGAGTTTTATTCATCAGGATGTCATGGACACTAAGTTATAAATTATTTTGTTGTTACCCAATTACAATAATTACTTCATAAGAAATTACAATAACTATATCTGTCCCCACCGCTGCAAAAAAAAAAAAGGATAAATAAAATATAATAACAAAGGTAGATTTGGCTAAGGAATATCCTCAATGTCTTCAGATATACTATGAAATGTATGTGTTTTGCACAATTTTATTGTACAATTACATTTTATAATATTTGTTTTTTATATCTTTTTCCATCTTATTTCAAACAAGTTAACTAAATTCTGAAATCATTTATCATCTCCATTTTGTAGATTTTATTGATTGTGTCCTTCCATTTCCGTTTGTGGTGCAGTTGGATTCAACCATTTTTGTGTTATCTGCTTAAGTGCTGCTACTCTTAATTCTCAAGAGGTAACAATCAGTTTATTGAGAGAGCAGCTGAGGTGTTATACCCAGTAGTAATTGCTCTGGCCCCTAAAAGAGTGTGCACTGAAATATGGTATCCATGATTTTACGATGACAATATAATAATATCCTGTTTGACAATTATAATCTTTACAAGGCATCATATAATAAATAAACGCAACTAAAAAAGAATCTAAAGATGTTTTTCCTCACCTGAGCACCATGAGGTTCTGCACCATTTCCTTGCCCAGATAGTGATCTATACGGTAGATTTGTTCTTCGGTGAAGAGGGAGGAGAGGTGAGTGGACAGCTCCTCAGAGCTCTGAAGGTCGTGTCCAAACGGCTTCTCTACGATCACCCTGCTCCAGCCTCTACACAACATACATGCACATGCACACACAGGAAAATGACCATATAAAAACACATTAGTGGGACACAACTGGGTTTAAATTGGGTTTTCACATAAATCATGATATTGGGTCAGGCCTTTTTGCACTCCTTGAGATATACTTTTATTATTATTATACTGTTATTTGGCCTACCCTCATTGATATAAATGGGGTGGACAAAATAATAAAAACACCCGAGTGTATGGTTGCACCTGTGGAAGCACCTAGAACGTCCAATGATGCTGGTAATGTTGCAAACAGACAACTGGAGCTTTAAGACATGCCGCCCCCCACCTGAGATTGAGTTCAATGTGTTTACAGACATTCAGACAAAGCAGGACAACAAGTAAACAGTGTGACACAGCAACAGTTAGTAAGAGAAGTGTGTGTACTAACTTTGTGCTCATACAGCAGTACTTGATGTTCTTGGTAACGTCGTGGTAGACAGTGGGTGGCAGCGCCAGGTAGAAGAGACGGTTTGCCTCGGTTCCTCCGGGCAGAGTCAGGATGTGCGTGTTGAGTTTGGAAAAGGAACTCTCATCTGTATATTTCCCACTGATGTACGTGTTCCTGCTGAAGAAGGCTGACAACCGCTCCGTTTCCAAATCTGTCACCTGGGTCACAGGGCAGGAACATTTATGCATGCATGGATTTATAAAGGATTTTTTAAAATGCGGACATAAAAAATAGTTTGTGAAAAAATGGCTTCATCCGGAGGCACCACGAACTGAGGACTGGACGATACATGAAATACATGCAATAAAAAAGTTTACTGTGTTTCTAAAGACTTGTGGTCTAAACCTGCAATAATATGCCACTTGGAGGCAGCGGAAACAAGCTGTAAACACAACACTGACATATCATCACCTTTTAAGTTGACATGGCGAACTGGCGCAACCAGTTAAAGCGTGACGTTAATATTCATTTGGAGTCGTGTTTCTGGCCACCTGATGAATGTAAGTCCAATATTCACTCTCTTTTAGCTCTGTATTTGGTCTCCACCAACTCTCAAGGAAAATATCTGGCTCTTTAGCTGCTAATTGCTCCACTATGTTCACCAGCTAGTCGCTAACTCCTGTTTGGTGCTGAGCAGGTAATGTACAGTGGGTTTTTAGAACTAAAACAGCTCCTGAACTACTAGAGACTGGGAAATGTTTGGAAATCGGAAAGTAAGTTCTTTATTCTGTTTGTAGCATTTTGTCTTGTGAGTAAATAATAGGAAAAAAAGTTGCATCTCAAAGGTCCAGTTTTACCTTCAGGTACGGCATGCAAGAAGTCCGAATGGCATCAACCGTCAAGTCAGAGCGAGCAAAGCCCACAAAATACGTCTGCTCAGGGAGGAGGCCATCTCTGAACAACCACCTGGGAGAGAACAGAGAAACATATGGTTCATTACACCCAACTTCAGAAGCTCCAGTCCAGATTAGAAGAGCATCTTTCCTCAGACTCTGCTGTGTTACTGATCTAAAAACCTTTCACTGGGGTCAGAGGTTCACTCACCATAAAGTTGGGTAGATTTTCTTCTTAGCCAGATCTCCCTACAGGTGCAAACACACAATAAAAATATTTCTCCTTAAAAACATAGGACATTTTGAGTTACTGTGCTGCTTATTTAACCTGTGCACTTTGCCAGAGTGGTAATTATTTTCCATGACACAAAAGTCTCAAGATGCTGCAGTCTACTACAGGTCACAACTTCTGGCAACAGGTAAGTAGGCTGCTTTGGCTTATTTAAGAATTGCACAACCTTACTAATCCCACTGAAAGCAAGCACCAACCACCAAGACTGTCCTGGTGCTTACTGAAATCATGCTGGAGAACTGGTTGCTCAGTGGCTTAAGAGCTAATCTAACAGGATCAACTTTTGATAGTGTTTCAAAACACATAGACTTTACTGTATACTAGATAAAGGCTTTGTATGCCGGTGTCAGACACTGGCGCTCAGAAATCAGGAATGACCTGAGGCAAGGACTTTAGAAATTAACTTAATTAAAAGTAATTGCCATAAGAGTATACTGTTGGCCTACATCACAATCTGATATCTCCCTTTAAGAAACTCTGCTGGGAATTCCTCAGCTTGTAACCCTGCTACATTGTTTAAAATAATAACTGTAGATGAGAGAAGCTGAGCAGAGATGTTGTAACTCGCTATTCACAAGTGTGGTCATCTTTAATGTCACACTTATGTTAAGAAGTTGGTCATTCATTTGAACTGAACTGCTATCTCGCAGTGTCCTACAACATTAGCAAAGTCAATTGCTAGTCAAAGTCACTTTTCATATCATCATGAAGCTGAACAGCAATACTTATTGAATTAGTAGCACTAAGTAAATGTTTGAAAATGTGGTGTGACTGTATGTATTCACTTGGCGATAAACATGAAAGGTCTATTTTAAAAAAAGTAGATTGCAGGACAATAGTTTAAAACAGCTGCAGGAACACACACATATCCACAAAACAAGTGCAATCAGAGTGAGGTTGCACACAGCACAGCCCTTCCCCTGACCTGCATGTGTATCACATTGAAAGAAAAACGCTGACAGTCAGTGACACTGCAAAAATCAGCGACAGCACCACTCTACTCTCTCAAGAGCAAACAGGCTACAGTAATTCATTTTCTGTATCCTTTATCTTGTACTGAGTAGATGTTCAAAAGACTGAACCATCTTTTTTCACATGTGATGGCAACAGTTATTGAAATAGTGCCTTAAAGGGTTACAAAAAGATGAGAAAGTGGTTCTTTTGAAAAATGATTTTGCAGGAAATATGGTTTGAGCAGTGAAAGCAAAGCTCTTGCCGACAGCAAAATTGTGAGTTTGGGTATAAGTTTCACATGTTCTCATAGGTAAAACCACATTTCTGTAAAAATGTGCTTTCATTTACAACAGTGTAAGGCATGCCTTATCTATATTATACAAACAGCTGAACAAGAAGGAGACATATTTGGATTGACTGAAGCCTTGTTAGAGAAGGAGAACGCAGAGAAAACAAATAGAAGCATTATGTAACAAGGAAATGAGGAAACAGGTCTAGAAAGTTTCAGAAATAGTTTTAGTTCCTGAATTCGACACCTCAACAACATGAGGAAATAGTAAACGATTTATTATCACATTATTGGGATGGATCAGCTTGTTATTCAATTTATTTTAGTAGTAAAAGAAATTAACTTTGATTATGATTAGGCATGTGCATCAAACGCCAATAACTTTCAAGTAACAACCAAAATGAGTGTCATGTCATGATCAGTCAACTACTGAAAACTGTACTATTTTATCCTTGGTCAAGATTGTTAGCTTGGTTTACTTTGCTGGTTTACATATTCTTGCAGAATTGCACAATTCAAATAAAAATGCTGAATTTAACACTGCATTTCATTTAAGCAAAATTGTCATACAATTGTCTGTTTTAATACAATAATAAACAGTGATGCATTTGGGGGATGTGTTTTAATTCATTAAATGAAGACAAAAAGGTTTCTGCAAGGGATGTGAAATGCTTAGCAAAGTTAGGTATTAAAAACAATCTTTTTGATAGCCAGTCAGAAGTATCACACACTATTGAAATGATAAGCAAAGAGGAACCTTGAGGTTTTCACTGTCTCAATTTTAGGCTGTTGAAAGCTCGGACGACTGAGTGGTGCTTGTTTGCATAAACTCGGTGAAATCAGTTTCAACATGTCCTTAATCACATCATGTGCAGTTATTGCAGTATTTTCTAAAGATTTCGTCACACTTTCTTTGAAATTGCGGCCAACAATTCTTGCATAAGTGACCTACACAGAGAAAAATGACATGCTCCTTCTTGGTCTTAAAAGCTTAATTATTGTTTTGAATTGCACAGAAAATGTTCATTATGCATTATCAGTTCCCATTATTTACATAATCACTGACTACATTACGACTCCCCTGCCGTGCTCCGCTCTCACCGAGGCTCCCATGATGATGAAGATGTGAGCGTCAGACTGATGGAACTCTTCATCTTCATACAGTTCCTTCCTCAGCTCCCCAAACACCTCAGAGCGAGAGAGGGGGATGTTGCTCATTTTCTCTAAAAAGCAGACAAGAAGAAAATCCAGTAAAAAACAAAACAACAAAAAACAAAAACCAATGTTCTTTTACATGTTAAAGTAACCCATCACGAAGACGAATACAGACTGTACTCTACCTACCTAACATGGATTCACCAGTGCCTCTAGGCCTGCATAACAATTAGTATGTAAAACACACCGGTTTAAAAAAACAACAACAAAACTGTTGGAAAGTTTTAGTTCCATAACTATAAATCATGTTTATCTTTACATTTCTGCCGACCTTTGTTGAATGCATGTTGTATAGTTTTAAGTGTTTTGGATGCATTTTTCCTACTGTCCCAAGCAGCCATTGATTTCCATTTATTTCTGTACGGTATAAAAATAAGTCAGCAGTCTATTGAAGACATAGTGGACTGTTGCCAATGATTTAATAAAAACACTTGCTGATTATTTGAATATTATATTTATTCATATATGTCAATGCGATATAATCGTTGCCATTTAGGTGATGCAGTGCAGATTGATTTGAAGTCTGCACTGACATTGGTCGCTGTGTAAGATTTCACAACTTGAGCAAGTTTCAAGTGTATGCAACAAGATTTTTATACCATATGAGAATAAACTGAATAGTGTCGATTAGGTGATTAATCAATTAAAATGACAGACAGAAAATTTATTGTCAACAAGTTTGACAGTCAATCCAATCATTTTTCAAGATAAATATCCAAACATTCACTGGTTTTAGACTCGGAAAAGTGAGGATTTGCAGCTTTTCTCTGTTTTATAAAATTGTAAATTGACTGTTGGACAGACAAACAAGACACTGACATCACCTACTCAGAATACCATTTTCGGACATTTTGAAGACTAATTGTCACGAAATACACTGCCCCTATTCAATCAATCACTCACTCAATCAATCATTAAAATAATCGTTGGTTGCAGCCCTAGAATGGAAACCAATGGATGCCTGAAACAGTAGGTAACATTGTAAAACACAGCATTATTTTTTGAAAATGGTCAGCTGTGAAATAAAGTACATGTGATTTTTACTAAATGGGCTATACCTGGCAAAACCACCGGCTCCGGTCCTTTACTTGCTCCATTATCCAACATTCAAAGACAAGGTATTGCATATTTGAGAGAGAGAGACGAACTTAGATTTCCCTGTGACTCATTTTAAGTAGTAACAATGAGCCAAATCAGGAAGTACTTCTTTTTTTCAGTAATTTCACCACTGAGTTCTCTATTTTTACCCTTAACTAAGCCTGCAGGCTTGATAATCCTCTGAAAAGCTCTATGATAATTGTCAAACATCAATAGTCATGTGAGGTTACATATGCATACCACCCCTGACATGAAACAACACTCAGAAGGACTGCATGTGGGTTTCTGTCAGATGGTCACTCACTAGCTCCCAGAAATAGCCTGACACACAGACGCGCACAACAAACTATAATGATATTAGTCAAATCCTCCACCAAGTCCCGCATATAGAGAGGTAAACCTTACAGCAGAGCACCTCAATTAAGCTGGATACGTTTGGCTAACATTTCAATCTAACACGAGCTGACATGTTGATGCTCATGAGTGATTCTTTCCTGCATAGTTAGCTATTAGCATCCAGGGTGGAAAAGCTCAGATTATGCTGCTATTTTATTGAGCTACAAAGCTCTTTCTCGCTGACTGAATGCTGGGCTAATACTAAAACCACCCTGTCATAAGCCCTTAGCTTCACATGCTGTTTTGACAACATGACTTGACAAGCAACACATTTAAACTGCCGCTAACAGCTAGCAAACATCACCTAGCTTACAACTAGCGTTAGCTAAATGTAACAAAAATATACGGTTAAGTTACAGAAGCAAAACGAAAACTACTGCTACTCACAAGTCCGTTAACGAGATGATAACCTGGCAGTTAAACCCTGACCAAACCCGACGACAGGACACAGACTTTCTGCACACTCACAGCGACAACAGTCAAGCCTGGTGTCCTGCCTACTTCCCTGTTTAAGTGACAACGAAGAATTGCGAGATTTTATTGGTTTGGGAGAAACTCACCAGCGCTCGCTCGAGTTCCCATCACTGTCGAATCCAGTGACGCAACAGACACCCCCCCCCTCACACACACACACACACACACACACACAAACACCCAAACACACACACACACACTGCCCATAATGAAAACTGGACAGGTGGGACTGCTCCTACTAACAATGTGGATGAGTATGAGGAAGTAAAGTTGTTTTTTTTTAAAAAGAGGAAATAAAGAAACAATTCTATCTTTATCATCTTTATTTTTTAAAAATATACAATCTCTCAGTTATTGACACTTTTTCCTTTTTAAAAATACTTTTAAAGGATTTTAAAAGGAGTCTTTTTTGAACAAGGCTGGTGATCATCTACATCTTTGCAGTGGTGGAAAGT
This sequence comes from Maccullochella peelii, assembly GCA_002120245.1. Classification (NCBI taxonomy): domain Eukaryota; kingdom Metazoa; phylum Chordata; class Actinopteri; order Centrarchiformes; family Percichthyidae; genus Maccullochella; species Maccullochella peelii. The sequence goes on from LKNJ01000243.1 coordinate 13,171, forward strand.
AACTAAGTACATTTACTTACTCTGCTATTTTATACCTATACTCCACTATAATTCAGAGGCAAATATTGTACATTTGTTAGTTACTAGGGATCCCTTCACAGCCAGCATGGACAGAAGGAAAACTTACAGGGACCAATAACTCTTTGAATGTACATAAAGGCATGTATACAGATCCATGAGTTAGATGAAGACCCAGTTTTGGTTGAGTCTGGTGGAGTAGCAGGTGGTCACAATCACGTGTCCTCCCAATACTGTCAAACACTTGCCTGATGACTGGTTCTTCAGATGGTTTGCCTGAAAGGAACAACAATGTAAATTGTATAATTTCTTCTGTTGTGTTTAAGAGGGTCGCATTTAAACTTAGAGGTCAAATGACAAGAATGAGGAAATGGATATCTAATTATTTCCCCATGCAGCTTGGGACAGTGTCGTAACATCTGTTGCAGCACAGTTTGAGTTGATGTGGAAATACATATTGTACCTGTGTAAAGATCCACACTTGCTCAGGCGCTGCCGTGGTTACTTTCAGTCGACAGAGTTTAAGAGACACCAGAGCGCTTCCAGGGGTTGCATGTAAACACCACTCAATGCTGGTGCTGAGCCGTATCTCTTGCTGGGATGTATACTCAAAATACTACAAGTCACACAGACAAATGATATTTTTAAGATGGGTAAAAATAATCCCTAATCACATTACCATCAGTACATTTTAAACTGTATTGTAGTGTACTATATTCATCTAACACAATGATTCCCAACCTTTTCGGCTTGTGAGGCCCTAAAATAAAGTAAAGTCTACTTGTCATCACAGGTTATGAACCCAGTCTGGAAACAATTAACAATTTAATCAGAGTGATTTTAGAGCTGAACGTTTCCAGTATTTTAACAAGAATAGTGCAAAAAATAAGAGAAAAATCTGAAAAATAAACATAATTTTGTGTAACACTTCTTATCCCTTTATTCATCCAGTGAACCTTCAGATTTTTCTGACCTGCATGTCGGGAGCCACTGATGTAACAGAAGTGAACGTACCTGTGCTCTACCTTTATTACTACATTTGAACTTTTGAACAGGCTCCTGTTGCTTTTTTGTCTTCTCCACATGCAGGTAGCACTTCCAACCAATGTTTTCCAACTGCAGAAGAAGAAAAAAATACAATAACTGGACAGATGCCTTTTTTTAACAGTCTGGATGTCCATCTAATGTAACTTTTGTCTTGAGGTTTAGATCAAATAAGAGAATATGTTCTGTAGAAAACCCTTTTGTGGGTTGATTCAAAGTTAATACATAAATGAATGTAATTTATGTCAACAAACAACAAAATGTGAAACTGACTAATTTATATTTTCTGCATAAATAGACAACCCTATTCAAAAAAAGCATTGGGCATCGGGCATGGAAATGTTGTCAAAAATGCACACTTGTATGTTTTAGAAATACACTGTAACATCCCATTGGATATAATCAAATGTTGATAAACAACAAAGTACTTTACCTGTCCATAAAATACTGGTTTTATGTCAGGCACGTAGGCCTCTGGATAAATGTTGTTCAGGTACCAAGAGAAGTTCCTGCACTTTAATCTCTCCCTGAGTTTACGACGTTCAGTAACATCTCCAAATACATTCTGAGGGGAAAATGACAAAAGAAAAGCAACATATGGTGAGGTAGGACATGCATCATCATAAATATAATGAGACTAACTTCCCAGGTTGTAAAGATACTGTACATTTGTACTAACCTCTTTAAAAATGGAAGCAGCCTTTCTGTTTGTACGATAAAAGACCCATTTGTAGTCATCCATCCAGACCTCAGCCAGGCGGACCAGGTTGTGGGTGATCACAGAGCTGCCGTTGGGGAAGGTGTGGGGGCTCCTTCTGCGGAAAATGTGCCCTACAACAGAACAAGGAATAATCTCCATCTGACCCCCACATTGCCAGACCTGCCGTAGAAAGGACGTACAGCACAAAGTAAGACTGAAGCTGGTAACTCTTTGTAAAGCAGATATATATCGAAAAACACTGAAGACTTCTTACCCTGAAAGACATTTCCAAATTTTCACCTCCCCAGAACTCCATCTGGTCATCATAAGTCCCGATATGCTCAAAGTATGATTTAGATACAGAGAACAAGCCACCAGCAAAAGTAGGAGTTCTACAAAATCAGGCACAAATCAGTCATTATCAAAGACCATAACTGATTAAATTTGAATGAACTGTTTGGGCAATACTCTTATTTGCTTTCTTGTCAACAGATGAGAAAATCGACGCTACTCTGACATCTGTATGGTAAACATGTAGCGGGAGCCAGCAGCTGCTTAGCTTAGCTTAGCACAAAGACCTTAAACAGGGGGAAACAGCTAGCCTAGCTTTGTCCAAAGGTAATAATATCCGCCTACCAGCACCTCTTAAACTCACTAACACATTATCTTGTTTGTTTAATCCGTCCAAAAACCAGTGTAGAAATAACAAACTGTTTTTTGTGGGGTGTTGCCAGGCAACCAGCAGATAATTCCAGGAAGAAACTCTCATGTCTTGTAACCCCCTGTAAAACAGCAAATTGTCATTTTAACTAACTAGCTAACCGGCTGCTATCTCCAACTACATATTTACCATACAGACTTGAAAGTGGCATCAGTCTTCTCATATAACTCTCAGGAAGAAAGCAAATGAGCAGAGTTCATAAAATGTTGAATTACTCCTTTAAATCAGCTCACATGTTTGTTCGCTAGGAGGATATCTCAAAAACGTATCAACAGATTTCAAGGAAATTTTGTAAAAAATAGGCCATGGGCCATGAATGAACTGATTAGTAGTGTGAATAGAGCCACCATGTGGACATTTAAACAGCACTTTATGTTTTGGCTCATAACACCTGAACTCTGAACTTTAACGTTGTGAATGCCTTGGTCCTATCAGTCAAATACTGGCAGCTAATTTAGACGTAATGCAGGCCCCCTCTGAATCTGTGTGTACAGATCTCTACCTGATAGGATATGTCTCATTCTTCCTTCTCTTCTTCTCTTCATCGGGGACGGCCTCCCATCCGAACTTGAGCCTCCAGTCAAAATTCCCTCGACTGTGATAATGTGATTTAGGGACTGGCTTAATGAACTTGAAATTATCTTGGTCAATGATGGTGATTTTCGGGCTCACCACAGCAGTAGGCTGCTCTACTATCCGAGCTAAAAGAGGCTCCAGCCATCCAGGGAAGCATTCGCCTAAGCAGGAATGTAGAAGATAGACATTTGTCATCACAGTCAGAGGTGTAGCTAGGATGTTATTGGTCAAATGCGGTGACTGCCTATAGTTTTAACTTGTTCTCTTTTCACCATTTACTTCTACTCTATGCCTAACCTTCAGAAAAACACACCACCAGATACCCATTTTAGGCACTACCTTCATTATTTAGATCAACAGATGCCTGTTCAAATGCATGAAAATGATAGCAAGCATTGCATTATGGGATACATACAGTGAGAATCCAGGAAGGTGAGGACCTCTCCTTGTGCAACTTGGGCTCCCAACAGTCTGGCTGCTATCAAGCCTTTCCTCTCCCTCTGGCGTAAAACACGCACTATATTCAGCTGCCGTACATAGCTATCCAGGAGAGTCTTGAGGTGATCTAAAGAAAGTGGAGTCAACAAGTAAATTAGGGGAAGGAGAAAAGTTATTTCAGTGATGTTATTGTGTCAGTGGATACACTATGTTCACCAGCTAGTCACTAACTGTGTCTTGTCTGTCATTTGGTCCTGGGAAGGTAGTGTACAGTGGGTCTTACAGAGTTATTTTTAGCTAAAAAACATGATGACACTATGAGAACCTTAAGAGTGAACCAAAACAGTAAAGTCAGGGCTGTAATACCAAAACAATGAACTTTTAGACGCTTTAAAGTTCCAGTAGAGCTGAGAGGAACTGCAGTATCAGGTGATAATTCTCTGTGGGTTCATCACTATGAGTGACCCATTTTATATACAAGCAACCATGTGATCCATTCTTAGTATAAAAATATTGATTATAGCTGCTTTAAGTACACATTTTAGGTACTTGTACTTTACTGGAGTATGTACATTTTATTATGCTTTAGACTTCTAGTCCACATTTCAGAGGGAAATATTTAACTTTTTACTTCACTACATTTATCTAACAACTAGTTACTTTACTTGACTTTACTTACAGTATTTAATTAGGATTTTAGAAATAAGAACATGTGATAAGCTTATAAAACATGATACAAAGGTATATAGATTAAACTACATAACATTCTGTAAAATAGTCATAACTAGCTCCATCTCGACCCACTACAACAATAAAATGCCACTTAAACATTAATGCATCAGCATTAATAATCCAATAATGTAATATACAGTACAGTATAACACTCATAGGGGAAATTTTTCTGCTTTGAGTTTTAATACTTTAAGTACATAGCTAATAATACTTATGTACTTTTACTTTACGTTACTTGTTTTCAAAGCAAGACTTTTATAACAGAATATTTTAACAGTGTGGTATTGCTACTTTTACTTAAGTGAAGGATGTGAACACTTCCTCCACCACTGATTACAGTATGTACATGAATGGAAAGTATTTTAGATTATAGGGATGTTTTAGGAATCAGTGATGTACAATATGAACTGAAATATATCTGTCTATTCATTTGGATCCATCTTGACATGCAGCACCGTGAAGACATTCACCATCTGTGCTGGCATCATCCACCAGTAAGATCTCTGTGAGCAGGGCTGCAGGAGCTGTGTGTAAGACACTGTAGACTGTCCTCAGCAGAGTGGACCAGGCCTCATTATGAAACACTATGATCACACTGGTGGTGGGGAAGCCAGGACAATGCCGAAACTTCTGTTCCAAGCAGCTGTCAGAGCAAAACTGAAAGTTAGCAGGTATCAGATTTTTAAGTCTTTTTTCAAGATGTACATTTGCTCTAGAATTATGTGTCACTGGTGTATCTCTACTGAGATAATTAACAATGGGTACACTCACTCTGGGTGCCGTGTGTCTTCGCCTAGATCACGGTGCAGAGAGATGCGATCACTGGCAAACTGGTTGAACTGGTTTTTGGCAAACCCATGTAATTTCTCTTTATGTTCTTCAGGAGTCATTCGGTGTAACACAAAGGGTGTACCATTTGCGCCTGGTGCCCTAGGATCTTGGAGAGGCCTCTGAAGGTGAGGCTTGAGCTCCTCTTCAGTGTAAAAACCAGATGAACAGTTTGGACCTGAGAGACCTGGCGACCGTACAATAGGCTGGAGGGTAGATCCTCTGAGTCTCACCACACCCGCCACAGGTAGGTGTGATGGTTGTGAGATTGTCCTGTAATTGATGTTGTAGTATATAATGAAAAGTAAAACCAGAAAGCAGAAAACTGCAACCTTTGCTGGAAGCGTGCATCGACGGCAAAATGTAGGCCTATGCATGGTATGCAGAGGGAAGGACTGACCTGAAACAAAGCAGAAAAGAGATCACATAAAATACATCATTTAAAAATTCTTTATAAATGCAATTAATCTGATTTACTATTGTCTTTAATTGCCTCTTTTCTTTGTTGTTTTTTAATGGTCTACTAACTAAATGAGTATTAGACACCTTCAGTTTTCATTGTTTTCACTGTTCTGTTATGTAAACATTTCTTCAAATAAGACACCTGGAAACCACCAGTATGCTACTTGCTAAGTGTTAGCAAAGATAGCATAAGAGTAGATTTTCTTTGTGTTTTAAAATTAATAAATATATTAATTAAATGTATAAATAAATAAATAAATTTATTAATTTTTATACATTAATTTGCTAGCTAAAACTGTACACATATCCCTCTATTTTCATGTACTGTAGGTCTACTGTACAGTGTATTAAAATACCATATCATATAGGTTGTAAAATGATTGTGTTTTTGCCTTACATGATTAAAGACACTTCCATACAGTCTTCATAGAACAATCAAGTGTGTGGTACTTAAAAATATAAAAATGTAGTAAAATTTGAAATTAAATCTGTACGAAAGTGGCCATAATCATGCGAGACATTGTTTTAGTTTAAAGTAGAAAGTAGTAGAACGTTTAGAAATTGTACATTAAACAAAGTTTGCAATTTTACAACAATGGAGGTAAAATGTCTAATAAACACCTAATAAACAAGAAACATTACACATTGTCATAACAGGCCTATGTAGGCTAGTTCTGAGCTAGATAGCAAAGGACAACTTTAAAAATGTTTTTTAAAAACCTTTTGAATCAGTACTTACTATACTTTGGGTGCAGGACATGAACAAGTCCCTCCACCTGTGTTCTCCTTCACCATGTGTCACAAAGTTTTTATTTCAGTCATGAAGGAAGATCTGCTCAGGTGTTCACATAAACCTGTATAGCCCAGTTGGTGTGCTTCCAGTCAGTAAAATAAACATTAGCAGTAACTGCTCAAACCGGTCTGATGCTTGTTACATCCACAGCTGAAGCCAGCCTGCCAGGCACCACACACCTATTACACCAGTGGTGGAATGTAGCTTGAGTGCATTTACTCAAGTACTGTACTTAAGTACTATTTTGAGGTACTTGTATTTCCATTTTCTGCTACTTTATACTTCTACTCCACTACAAAATGTGATCAACTAGCCTAATAAATTACAATGTATTATTTTAGGTTAAAATAAGACTTTATTGGTGAAATTCACAAGCTACCCAGCAGTAGTCATTCAAATTAGCTCCACTTTACCAGCTGCAACATTAAATGCATTAATGATTATAATTCATTCATATAAAAAAAATTATTCTAAAATGGGCCATTCTGCATGAGTAATTTAAATTTTGTACTTTGAGTATATTTTGATGCTAATACTTTTGTACTTTTACTTAAGTAAAACTTTGAATGCAGGATTTGTACTTTAACTGTAACAGAGTAGTTCTAAACTGTGGTATTGATACTTTTCACTCAAGTAAAAAAATACTCAACTATATATACAGTATATAGTATCCCTGCCTGCATTACACATCATATTAATTATTCACATTAATGGTAAGTTTTCTAAGTGGCAGCCAAAATAGTGATAACATTTGTAACCTTGATAATCATCATGAATAAAATCAGTGATGGCACAATCTAAAATTGTGTGACAGTCAGAAGTCAAAAATCACTGATTATACTGATCATATTATAAATCTAACTGATTACTCAATCTAAAATTATTTATATTATTTTCCCAGCTCAGGTTTGGTCTACTAAGCATTTGATCTGGAGCAACAGACAGCTGTATGAAAGGCCTATTTCTCAAATTGTGTCGTCCATATGGTGAGGAAACAAAATGGCGTCTGATCGGAACCGATCCACCAACCGAACTCACAGAACGTTAATGGGTTTCTGTAGTAACGGCAGGGGAAGCTGAAAAAACACTTTAAAGTGACAATAACGTTTACAGTTAATGCTAAATGTGTGTTTATTCCCGTTTTATTTGTTTGTTTGTTTGTGTATTTATTTGATTAATTTCTAGTTAGTTGAGTTTCAACGTTTCCCTCGCGAGACACCTCGGATGGGCGGGGCTTGTTGCCATGGTCACACCTAAACCAAAAGTTGTGATTTATTTGCAGGCTGTCTGTCTCTCTCTGTCTTGTTTGCTTGTTTGTCGGGTCGACGCAAACTTTGCCACACTATGGCCTTCTTCGGTTTAACACACCTGGGTTATCAAAACCCAATAGGCGATAAAATGGTAGTGAATCCCAGGGGAGCGTCTCATCCTCAGGGTAAGAGGAGCTGGAATGTGCTTTAGCTAACGTTAGGTTAACTGTTAGTCAGTGAGGGTCCGATCGCCTCTCGATTGTGTATCGTCTAACCTAAGTTAACTGTATCTACACCCACAGATAAAACACAGCCTTTAGCTCTCCAGGCTTTAAAAAATAGCAAGCTGCATGTAGCACTAACGTTAACAACTGAATAGGATAGTCATAGAGCAGGATAATGTTTGCTAATATGAGCTAGCAAGTTGCTGTTTGTTGCCCTAGAGTGCCTTTACAACATGAGGAAGACTTTAATCCCTCTAAATTATTTCTTATAATTTGTAACTTTATTTAATCAGGTAGCTATCATCGAGATCAAGTACTCATTAGGGCTGCAACTAATGGTTATTTTCATTATCAATTAATCTGCTGATTATATTCTCCATTAATAAATTAATTGTTTTGTTTATAAAATGTCAGTAAATAGCCCATCATAATTTCCCAGAGCCCAAGGTGATGTTATCAAGTTTGACCAACAGTCCAAAACCCAAAGATATTGAGTTTACTATCATATGGGACAAAGAAAAGCTGATTAGGAAGCTTGAACAAGGGAATGTTTGGCATTTTTACATAGAAAATGACAGAAACGATCAATCAATGATCAAAATAGTTTTTCTGTCAACTGACTAATTGATTATTCGACTAATTGTTTCAGCTCTAGATCTCTTTTTCAAGAGAAACCTGAGAACAAGAACCATTCATAGTCACAATCACACAGCCAGCATACAAGAACAACACATATAAGGCCAGGCAACCAACAATCAATTCTAATCTATAATTAGATTATAATCAATTATTAAATAATTTTAAACATTTTCTCATTTGGGATTGTCATGCCCTTCAAATACCAGGGCTTTGTATTCAAATGCATGTATTTTAGGGCCCTTGATACTGTATAAAACATGCTACATTTTGACATTTTTATGAAATCTCAACAGTACACTCACATGTTAAAATACAAGTACAAGTTTAACTTTAATTTGAGTCTCTTGTGTCTTTTGTAATAGCCACAGGTGTATTAATGTAATCAAAATAATGATCAGTCTAGACTATAGTAACATATCTCTTTACAGATGGCGAGATTAACATCAGAGCCGGGCTGCCTCCATCAATTCAAGAACAACAGGGACCCCTCAGATGTACAGACACATGCAGCGTTTACCACCAGCCTCTTCCCTACAGCACTGACATACACCATGGGAGCCATGAGCGATACAAAGAGATGGTCAAACGGGTTCAAACACCCAGATGTGAGTAGACATAGAAAATTAGATGCCACCGTTGGGTCCAAATCATAGCTGTATTCCTGCTTACAAGTCAAGTACATTAAATTAAGGAGGAATGAATGTGAGATTGGTGAAAGTCTCCTCTCTTCTCCAGCCCCTAACCAGCTGTACATGATGCCTCTAACGGACAGCCAGCAGTATGGATGGATGATGTCCAAGAGTCCTGAACCATGGGCCCAAGTCAAACGGTTTCCCCGAAAGAACAGTGAGATGACAAAGTAGGTAACATTTCCAAATCTAGTATTGGATTATTTTAACATATAATTGAGATCTATGTGAGTGTAATCCACTTGTTGCTTTCACAGGTTTGTTAAAGAAATGTCAATGACAGACCGGGAGTTCAGCCTGTTCTGACAGCCCTCTTCGTTTCCATTTTTTTCTTCTTCGGTTATTACACACACACATTCCAGAAGCAGCATCAGTTCTGATGTTGTGAATTTCTGAGATTAAATTGATAACAGATCCACTTTTTGAAAGAAAAAAAAATAGTTGATTCTTTCACTAATGATTTTTTCTTGCAAAATATCTAGTTTTATGGTAGGCTTTTTTTTTTTGACATAAGCTATGAGTAACTGCCTCTCTAGAACTTCTCTTAACTTTTTTAACTCACTACTTTTATAAAGGAAGTCTGGAGGTGTAAACATCCAAAATACACATACAAAAATGTAATTATACAAATAATTCAAAACTCAATTTGACACACATCATAAGGTAAGAAGTCAGACTCCAAAGGCACTACAGGAGTGGTCCATAGTGATAGTGAGATTATACTGCCCCCTAGAGGAAATGAAAAATAACTACTTCTGAATTTTGGAAGATAATGGTCTTCACGTGAATACTTGAAAGCAGAGTTTATACTGCTGCCAGAGTTGAGTTTAGTAACTGAACCATGTGAAGTTCCCTACCTGATGCACAGCAGGTGCCCTGAGGGTCTAAAATCGGGAGACATAACAGAAAGTGAGAGGAGAGGGACAGGGAAGTAAAGGAAATCTATACAGATTACAAGTTTGGGATCTGTATTTAGCAGAATTTGAAAGAAAAATGTTGTAATAACTGGGGTGTGTGTTTGTTTAACTTTGTCCAATAAACATAAAGTTGATATATATATATCATTTGATATATACAGTATATATTACAGTCAGCACACAGAATCTCAATGAGTGCTTTTAAAATAAAAAAAAATCTAGCTGTGGTTATTAAGTATGTGTATATTGACAAGTAAACCACATACTGTAAAATAACTTCATAATGGCATTACTGAAAGTTAATGTTAGTGAGGTTATTGCATAATTTATGACAGGCCTCTGTTCCTATAAGCCACAGGTAATACATGTTTACTCAAATAAATATATGAACCCACACAAAACAGCCATTGATTTTTTTTAATTTTTTTTTTCTTCAAGGGGAAATGTTATTTTTCTCTTTGTCATAGTCCTCAACTCATCTTGTCCTTCACCTTTGCAAAACACTCCCCTTTCAACTCCTCCAACTCAGGGAAAATACAAATAAAACAAAAACAAATACGGAAGGATTCATCAGGCCTGAGCAAAACACTGTTTCAGTAGTATGGGGACAACCTTCCTCCCCTCTCCTGTTCCCCCCCCAAACATCCCAAGAGTTAACAATCAACACAAGTCTATGGACAGCCAATAGAAATAGAATACATACAATGCACATTAAACTCTTTGCTTATATGAATCACTCTTCATTGGTCACAGTTCACTTGATAGTTGGTGATCTCCATTACGTTACTGTCCTCTGGTGCTCCCACCACGCCCCGAGGCCAAATATCATTGCACTGGAGGGACCAATAGCAAAAGGCTGCGTGAGCTGGCTTTGGTACAAACATGATCAACTGTTGGTTGCCATTGTTGAGTGTGGCGGAAGAGCTAAATCAGGGCTGATTCTCCCAATTACAAAAGTTGAAGCTAGAGAAATTGCAACGATGAGAACGTTTACAGAAAAAAATATTCTCGACAAGCCCTTATCCCTTTCTCTCGGTCCAAACATCACCAGTCCAGACAGGGCAAGCAGGCACAGTTCCTCTTCAGTGTTATTCAATGATTTGTTTAATATTAACTTAAGGCAATCAAACTCAGCTATTAGTACTTCCATTTTTCACTGAAAGACTGAGTAGTGGGGAGGTGGGGGGATAAAACAAGAAACATGTGTAGGTTTACTAATTCTGTCCTCTTGACAAATACCAGGGATGTAATTTGTTAGTACTGGGAAGTTAATGTGTGGAAGGGAGAGGTCACCTTAAAGCCTGACTGAGATTTACAATACTGCAGTAGTGGCATAAATAAAAAAAGCACAGTGAATCATCTGTATATGTGTGTGTTTACTGCTATGCTTATGTGAGCATACACCACTCGGGCTCTGCTGCAAAGGCAGCTAATGGTTATTACTTACTATACATGATCACACCTATCGCCAGTTGAAATACTGTATTGTACATTAGGATTGAACAGCAGAATTCATTGGCTGCAGTTGATCAGTTGGTACCAGTGAGCTTGAGCTTTACAACTGGCATTTTACAAGAAAGCGTGCTGGTCTTTGATCCTTTTCATTGGAATGGAATCATCATCATAAGCATAATAATTAATCAGAATCATCATCATAATAATAATAATAATAATAATAATAACATTAAGAATATACAAATGATGGCTACAGAAGTGATACAAAATACCCTACGTTAAAACAAACAAAAATGAAAACAAGATACCACAATCAGACATGCTTCAAAGCGGTTATGTTTGGCAAGAAAGCAGTTTTGTTGTATCATAAAAACCTCACAGTGAAAATAGTTATGCCCCTTCAGGATTACAAAGCACAGTATTCAGTCAAAATCAATATATATTTCTTTCCTTCATCTATTTCTTCTTCATAGAAGAATCAGGCTGTGTGGTACCACTGCGCTGAAATCCCGGGTTTCCCCCCCTGATGGCTCTGGAACAACTAGCTGATCCAAGTTCCTTAATTTCTATTTGCACCAAAAAATACTTCTCTGAGAGGGAAGGAGCAGTCGATGACAATATACTGTTACGGCCGAAACCAGCTCAAGCTCTAAGGAACCAATCATGAAATTATCCCAGCTGGAGCTACTTCCACTCCTCAGGTAGTGGAGATAAAAATATAGATTTCAGATATCACCTTCTTATAACATCCTTAGTCGTCTTTAGTAATTTTGTTTCGAGGTTAAGGGCAATATCATAATTCAGAGTTAAAGTGATCAGCTCTTTATGGCCTGAATGACAGACAAAATAAATTAATTTTACATATTTTATGAAAACAATGAAGCAGCCTTTGCTGCCAGCAGTTGGGCAAAAAGACAGAAGGTTCAGCCCTCCTGTCTAAAAAACAGAGGCGGTGATCATTGCTGACTGCGAGAACATATCAAACATGTCTTGCCTTGCTTTTAGTAAATACTTTAGTCTTTGGTCAATATATTCCTCCTCATTTTATACATATATTCATACACACACAAATATGCATGTACATACACACTTATAAACGTGTAATAAACTGGATATTTGTGCACGTATGTATTCACACTTTTTCATAAAGGACCTTTTGCACAAAACATTGAGATCAAAATAAATAATTAATCCAGAAACAAAATATGAGTACCTGTTTATAATTCATGTGAAATAAAAATTACCAGAAAGGAGAAACAAAACAAAAAAAAAAACACAAAGTAAAATAAAAAGTAGCCTTATGTACAGCATTAATCTTCTTTTGACACAGGCTAAAAGGCATTGTTTTAAATAAACAGACTTTGCATCTTTCAAGAAGCCTGAGAGAGAGGCTAGACATGAGAAAAACACTTGTCCTTCAACATGTATGTGGGCCAAAATGGCCGTCAAACGAGAACATTTTCCTCTCATCAAGAACACTTTCCTTTTGAAGTCTTAAAAGTTTTTTTACTCTTTGCTTGGGATTCAAGTGGCGTCTCTAGTTTTTAGCCATTCGCTCGCACTGTGAGTCCTCGCTCAGTGGTTCTGTGTCCTTGCAGTGGGGATCATCCCAGCATCTGCTGCTGCCATGGCTGCTAACTGTTGGGTGGTCCATCGTTCAGGAAGTAGGTTGTCATTTCCCCTTTACCTTTGACCTTAACCACCCCACGACACTCCAGCACGTACCCTTTGTTTGCAAGCACCTGGTGGAGGTCTGTAGTCACCTGTGAGCAGAACGGAAAAGGGCAGATTGATATGAAACTGTGCAAATATTTAGCTGATAAAAATAAGGAAAATATGATGAATCCAGAATCACAGAGAATGCTCAATTCTGACTGACTGTTAAATTTTTTAGCTGCCTCATCTCGATTTAAAATTTGCTGGTGGAAAGGTACTCATTTCAGCTCTTAAAGCTCTACACTTTCTCCTGTGGATTGGGGTAGTAAAGTTACCTTTATTCTAAGGTTGACAAAAATAATGACAACAAAAAATCTCCATTAGAGCTGCTCTAATCAATATTTACACATAGTACTGGGACCATATGGGACCAAACAGCAGACAGATACAGCTAGCAACTAGCTGGTGAACATAGTGGAGCATTTAGCAGCTAAGGAACCACATATTTACACCAGGAGTTTGTAGAGACTAAAACACAGCTAGGGGAGTGAATATTGGAATTATATTCGCCAAGTGGCCAGAAACACAACTCTGAATGAATGCTAATCTGGCTCCATATTTGCTGGCTGTGTTAACAGGTAACTGTTTGCTAACAAGTTCGTCATATCAACTTTATGAGGTGATAATATGTTAATGTTGCCCCCAAGTGGCCAAACAAATAAATTATTGCATTTATCTTTGAATCATCATCTATTATCCTTTACATACATATTGACATATTCATTATACACTCAGTGCACACTTTATTAGGTGCACCTGTACAATCTAATGCAGTCCAATACAACTGTTCTGCCGTACAGCCTACTTTTATGATGCCTACAACGTTTTTTTGTTGACAGTCACAGAAGTGTTTATTCAATTATTTGTTTTAGCACTGAGGTCATAGTAATGTTGTTGTATTGGACTGCATTATATTCAGAGGTGTTTCTAATATTGTGCCCCTCTCAGTATAAAGTAGTCCAATACAACACCACCTTTAACTATTACCTCAGTAATAAACATATAATTGAATTTAATTATTTCTAAAATCAACAAAAGCTCAACATTTTGAACTTTGTAAAGGTAGAACTTATGGCAGAGCTGTTTATTGAATTGCAATACATTATACAGGTGTACCTAATAAAGTGGCCTCTGAATGTAATAAATACAGTATGTGGCCATATTAAATATTGACACTAAACCCATTCTATTGACAGCTTGACTTTGGTTGGTGTTGCCCTTTAAAAACCTGTTTGGGCTGAATTTTAATAGTAGTTACATGAAACCTACCTGTATGCGGTCAGGCACACCTGTGCTGTCCATACGACTGGCCACATTGACTGTGTTTCCCCAAATATCATACTGAGGCTTCCGTGCACCAATGACCCCTGCTACCACTGGTCCAATGTTCAGACCTGGGAATTAAAGACAAAAACATTAAACTGCATCAACAAAGCTGCTAATGTTATTTTGTTGTTTTTTTTAATTTAACATGCTGTCTCAGTAACTCTCTGTTTCGCTTACCTATCTTCATCTGGAAGTTGTTGAAGGAATGCTCGTTGATGTATTTCATCTGCTCCCTCAGTCTCATGGCATAGTCGGCCAGTGCAGTAATATGGGAACGGCCCTCCTTGTCATAGGTGGAGTCATTGAGACCGGAGGCCGCCATGTAGGTGGAACCAATGGTCTTGATCTTCTCTAGCTGCCTGAACTTCTCTTCACTGATGATCTGAGAACAGATAGTGATTACATTTGTGCAGTTTACAAATGAAAAGTGCAGGTCAAATCCGCACTTTCACACAGAGAAACAAATGCAGACACACTGAGCTTTACAGACATGCCTCAACAAACTTTACCTCATCAAAGTCAGCAATGATCTCGTTGAGAAGCCGGAGACACTCCACCCCCTCGTTGTTGGCCTCCAGCTCCACGTAGAATTCAGAGAAATTGCTGATGGAGGCGAACATGACGGCCACACACTCACAGGACTGGTAGTACAGCTCGTCGTTACGCCGCTCGCGCGCCAAGAAGTGAGCAGCTACGTCCTTAGGTAGAATATTATGGAGGAGGCGACGATTGTAGGCTTGCAGTTCCTCCATCTCCTCCTTCTCCTCTGTGGCCTGGGAGTGAAGGTTCTTCATTAGGCATATTCTGCTTTTATGAATGCTGTAATATAATGTCTGGCAGGGTCAAGGTGTAGACAAGACTGCAGATATTCTATTATAACACATTAATAAACCAGCTCAATCATCTTGTTTATTGTAACTCTGAGGCTTTTGCAGAAATGTGAAGAGATTCTGTTTGTAGTTAAACGTGGCCAGATGACGCCCTCTAGTGGACACTGTACATACCTGTAATTTCCACAGGAAGTCAAGGCGTGCAGTAGATTCAACCTGCTGGGCGTGCAGGTACAGTGCCAGGACAAAGACAGTGAGGATCACTGGAGTCATGACCCTCAGGGACACTTTGGTCACAACAAATGGGCTGCAAAGTGACAGACACATGGTCAGGTTAATGGACGGCAGATTGTGTGAACTGAAATGACAGAACAGGAGATGAAAAAGTAACACTGAATCTAATCATACCACTGGTTTGTAGTTTCATTGAAACTGGACCTAAAAGTACAAACATAAAACAAATTCATTCTGGTCAATACAAATAAATCAAATAATCATTATAATATTATTATTATTATGTATTAAAAGTGTTTCTTTTGAATCTAAATACAAATTGAAATTCTTACCATTGAGCACTAGTTTCATTTAAATCACTAAAAAGGAAAAAGATTACCATTAGAACAAAGAGTGAAATATCCAAAACTGACATATAACCCCCCCCCGCATTAGCATCCAGCCTGTGGCACTTACATGGCATTGGAGGTGACAAAGAGGTCTGCGTTGTCGAATAGTGCTACTTGTGGCCACTCTACCAGCAGCAGGAAGGTGAGCTGGATGAGCAGCATGAGGGCCAGCTTCCCTATGCTGCTGATCTGCAAGAACACTGAGCAGGCCAGCAGCGTCAGCAGCACACTGTAGCTGAAATACTGGCGCAAACAGAAGAGCAGCATCACAAAGAGGTATTATCAACAATAGATCGTAGAAAAAAATACAAATGCAAATGTGACATTTTCTTTTTGAAATGGTTCGAGCAGTTGCGTAGGGAACACAAACAGTGTGAGCGGTGGTGACACACAATGAACTCACCTCAGGAAAGGGGCAGGAGGGGCCTTGGCTTGGACAGATCTCTAGACCCCCTTCAACAGACACATTCAAGCTGTGGATCAGACAGGGCGTCACCAGGGCTGCGGAGGTGTTCAGCTTCTCTGCAACGCATTCTGCCAAACTCTTGGTGTTGCAGGCAAACTGCAGCGAAGCCAGACATACACATATTCAGCATGATTTTCAACCTGTATGGTTGGTATACTGATGCAGTCTCTTTGTTTGGTTTAGCTATCACTTACCACATTAACAAAGGCAGAGATGAAAACGAGGATAATGGTAAATACTCCAACCAGGGTGCTGTTGGTGCGAGACTGGACAATCTTCTTTGAAACAGTCTGCATTGCAGCTGGAAAGAGCTACAAGAGGAAAAATAAATTACATTACAAAATACAGTGAATGCACAGACATATTAGCAAAATATCTGTTTGTGTGTTTTGACCAGCTCCACTACCTTGATGCACGAATATATGGCACAAATGAAAAGGATGTTGGCGAGTATGATGAAGATACTGATGTAGATTCCCAGCATGACCAGGGTGCTGCAAGGAGGAATACAGAAACGCAGTTAGAGAGAAACATTTAGGGTGCTTTCACAACTAACTAACCTGTTTGGCCAGTTTGGGCTGGTGTGAAAGTTTTCAAACTATTTTGCAGACCAAACAAGTGGACCAAGACCACCTGAAAAGGATTGTCTTGGTCTGCTTCCAATTGGATTCTCGTGCAGTTTATGGCATGTTTTTAGCATGAATTCAAAAGTTAAACTTCTATTTATCCAACTGCTGATTGCTGAACTGTTAGGAAAGCAATCTTGTAAGCTTTCTGTATGAGCGATGAACTGTTATATATTTATGTGTTATATATATATATATATAACTGTATATTTATGCAAGATAATTTGGTACCCATGGTAACACGTATGCATGGGGATTTCCCCTTATCGATGGTGTGTTGAACTTGTGTCCTACTGTATTTTAGCAGTTCCTCAATAAAAAGTGACACACAGCCACATAATATTATGGAACAAGACGCCTTTTTTTGTCCTGTATCTACAAGGACATACAGTTATACAAGGTCCTGTTGCAGTCTGGACTAATAACTAATAATGTACCTGTTATTGTACTCAGTCCACACCAAATGAACCAAACGACAGGTGTGAAAGTGACCTTAAACAGTACATATTGGAGGATCTACAGCATGTGAATGTGTGAAATACTCACTGTGGAAAGATGACAATCTGTATGAAGGATATGAAGCAGAATACTAGTAGAGTACAGGCAACATAACCTCCAAAACGATCGTCCACCTTCTTGGAATACTGCAGCAGGAAAAGGCAGAAGAAGAGAGTCAGATATGAGCAGCAGCCGGTTCCCTCCTCCACACATGAATTATATTTGAGTTGAACAAGCAACAACGATAAACAGGGGTCTTAGTTTGAACCTTTTTCTCCAGGCTAGAGGTCTGGAAGGTGAGCAGGAACTTCTTAACGTGGTCTTTTCTTAGCTGGTCGATGCTGCGAGCGTCAATGGCTCGCCCCAGAAATTCATCCACCTCATCCTCCGGGTTCATGGCCTCCTGAACACCACGGCTGCAGAAAGAGAAAAGGGTAAACGAAATCCAGTAAAGCAATGTAGCAGTTTTCACAGCTGTACGCATCAAGAGTCAGTACTCACTTGTCTTTACTGGAGGTCTCATCAATCCCCTAAAGGAGAAAGAGAATAGACAGAAAATATGACTCTCACAGAACAGCTGCAGCCTTGCTCTATCGCCATGAAGGAGTGTGTTGATGTTGAGTCTCACCATTTGTCTGAAGACTTTGGAGTCTTTGGTCCTGGAGAAGGTTCTGTCGGGGACCCAGCGTGGCATCAGCCCCTCATTAGAGTTGGCTCTCGTCCGCTGCATCTTAGCCATCATTGCCTTCTCCTCCTTCTGCTCAGAGGGAAGAACATGAAAGCTTGACCAACTGTTCTCATACAACACAACACTGTGAATGATAATATAAGTGACTATACACACTAGAAGAGGTATTCTTCATTCTGCTGTTTGTTGCGCCCACAAGGGAGAAGCGTGCAGTCAGTTCAGGATCTAGAAGATTACTTAATTTGCAAATCTGTTGAGATTATGCCTCTACTGTTCTGCTCCCTTCATGGTTCTCCATGTTGCAGTTATTCCTCTTACACCACCACCAGCCTAAAGCATCAAGTCTGCACTTAGTTACTCAGAGGGGGTCAATCAGTTTGGGCCCAGTTATGCGGTTCTTTTGGCCATGATCAATGTTTCAATTCAATGAAATTTTAAAAATTTGTAAACTATGGCTTGCTGTTCAGGAAATTATTATTTTAAAAATAAACTGAATGGAAAACAAGAGAATTCTGAGACTATGGCTCCAAACTTTATAATATGGAATTAAAGTCTAAGAACAAAAAAAAATGAAGGTGTGAGAATACTGAATGCTAACTGGACAATCTTGTGTGTGTTAATGAGGTGTTTGCAGTGTTAAATTAACCTTTATTCACAGATTAAGGAAGCACATTGTTATCCAACTTGAAATGACTGGATTTTATTTGCTGATGCAAAACTTGTGATAAAAGCAGAGAAATTACCCAACATTTCCTAAAACATGCTGGGGGAGAAATGTTTTTCCATTGAAGCACTGCCCCCTTATCAAGTCTGTGTAGTTACTTGAAGCTATACATGCACTGGCTAAAATATTCCTTATTTCATCATAGGTCGTTGCCGCCAGATATCTCGTTGCAAACCTGTCTCCTATATACTGCTGGATGGTTTTGTCTGATATGTTTTGGAGGAAAGGTATGTTTACTGGCAACGTTTTTCTAGTCAACAAAGTGTTACTTTCTTGCACAGAACTCAGTGGGAGCTGGTTGGAGTGGACGGTGGAGGATCGAGGATCACATGCTGCAATCTGAATGTAGTTCGGTTAAGGCCACAAAAATGGATAAAATAGAAAAGTTGAAAGTAAAAGTTTATAGATATAACATATGATCTGTGTGGTAGGCTTAACATCTCAAATCATGTCTGGTGTCATCACTACAATTAAGCAAATATGTTTCATTACATATTCTTAGACTTTTATTCTATATTCTCAAGTTTTCCATTCAAAGATTTATTTGTCACATACTCAAATTTTCAGAATGTGAAGTGAAATGCGGCGGAAAGTTTTCAGTATAGGACAAAATGTAAAATATTTAAATTTTCTTAAAAAGTATTTTTTCCTGAACAGCATGTCATAATAAACCTATTATATCCTTATTGAGCTGTGCGTGTTTTTGTGCACTGACCCGTTTCTGGCTGCAGCCGAGGACCAGGAAGGTCTCGATGCTGTTCTCCTTCAGATACGCATTCCTCTCACCTCCAAAACCTGGCTCCACCTCATAGTCTCCATTAAGATATTGTAAGGTGGCCTTAGTGATGTGGATCCGCCTGCAGAGACAGAAAGACAAGGACTTTCAGATAAAACCTGCATACGTGTGTGTGTCTGTACAGTATTTGACTGTGCAAACAGGGGTGTGATTACATTTTTTTTGTACAACTTTATTGGTATATGCAGAACTTGGGGATGCCAGACACACTTCTGAACATACATAGCAGCTCCAGCATTACCACATAACATAGGTCAGGGACATTACATGAATTATATTCAAAACATTAAATGTGGTTCACGATGTCTTCCACAAAAGTAGCATTTTATGTGTTTTTTAAGTATATTTATATTATCTTTATATTTACTGATGAATTAGTTAACATTTTAAGTGAACCTTCTTCACTTTATTGGTTATAAATAACTTAAATGGTCTTTGTTAACATGTTTTTATCAAATAAAGGAAAGTCTGTTAATGGTTAACCAGTAAATGACGCTGGGTTGATAGCTATTGTACACTGTGATGGTTTTTCTAATATGCAAACTGTGACTGTGTGTGTGAACCTGTGCTTATTTCCCTCACCCTGCTTTGCCTCCCGCCTCCATGTGATTGGCCAGCGTGACATCGTTTGACCACACGTCAAACTGCCACTTCCTAAGTCCCAGCACGCCGCAGTGCACACGGCCACTGTGAATGCCAACGCGCATGTTAACATTGACCCCCGTCACCTCCCGCACCAGCCTGCAGACACACAGAAGATCAGTGTCTCCTCCACAGCAGCAGCACAAAACTTTGAAAAATACATTAAACAAACGAACTCCAAACCAAACACCACACACCACACACATATGCAAACACTCTTTCTACTCACGAGATGGCCTCTATCATGTCAACTCCCATCTCTACACAGCAGTGGGCGTGGTCAGCCCGGGGTTCAGGCAGCCCAGACACGCAATAATAACAATCACCCAAAATTTTTATACGTAGACAGTGGTTCTCCTGAGAAAGGGAGACGCAGCGCAAGAGAGAGAAAAGGGAGGACAAAAGATGAAAAGAAAAAACTAATTAGGTTGCCAAAGTGTCCAAAAGATATCTGAGGAGGAAAAAAATAAAGGAATAGTTTGACAAACACGCTTATTTGCTTTGTTGCGGAGAGTTACATGAGAAAGTTGATACCACTGTCGTGTCTGCCAGGAGACGATTAGCTTAGCTCAGTGTGAAGACTGGAAGCTGGGAGGGAAATGGCTAACCTGGATCTGGTAACAAATCTAAAACTATCAGCACCTCTATTTCCCAAAATGTGAAACTATTCCTTTAAGAAAACACAACACGACATGCGAAGACACAGACACAGGGGAAAGGACACTGGACACTGTGTGCGCTCCTTACCGATGCCAGCTTGTCAAAACGGGCAAAGAGTTCATTGAGTGTCATGACCAGCTCCTGAGCGGTGCACTGAGAGGCCAGGCTGGTAAAACCCTCGATGTCTGCAAACAGAATACTGAGGACGAGATCAAGAGGTGGAGAGACAGAAAAAAACAAACACTATCAATCCTCAACTATGATCAAGCATCTTCATTTAGGTTTGGTGTGTGATTATATTTTCATCACTACACAGCAGCAGCACTATATTGCAGTATGTTACTATCTGCTGACCTTGAGAGAGGCAGGAAGTTTGACCTTAAAGTCTTCTGCAGGAGATCTGTGCCAGCGTGTGTGTGTGTGTGTGTGTGTGTGTGTGTGAGGGACAGGGACTGTGTGCTGTGTGTTTGCTCAGTGCTGTAATTGAATGTGTGCTGAAGCTCTCCATCTTTGGGGATTATCTTATCTTGGCTGCTGGTGATTAAGTATTCCCTCACTAGTGTTAATTAGCCTCCACTCTGCCAAACCACTCTACCCTCTTCTGACTTGGTGAGCGTGCTTGAATGTGTGTGTGTGTGTGTGTATGAATGTGTGTGAATCATTCAGGAAGAATTAGATGAAAAATGTTTGTTTTCTGTTTAATTTTATGGGATTACACAATACATCTTAACATGTATTTTTATGTTTTGAGGATAACATGACATGATTTGATACATCATAGTATATATCATCATATCATGAACTCTAGTAAATTCACTCTATTACACAGAAAACAAGGTTGATAAAGTAAGTGAAATTTAAATACATGGGTAAAACACGAAATAAAGCACTGAGGCCAAGTGTCCCAGCTGACCTGACATTGTCATGTTTCTGGATATAGATCTTATGGAACATCATGTCTTCCTTCTTGGCATTGATGTCAGCCTTCATCTCCATGGCAACGTGCCTTGGCAACACTGAAAGCAACAGACGCTCCTGGAAAACACAAAAAAGAAACAAAATGCAGATTGTGTCATTCACAATATTACTGTCTATGTGCAATGTGAATATCTACGAATATAAAACACCGAATTTGGTGTTTTATATTTTATATTTGGTGAATTTGTTCTGGAAATACTGTTTGAAAAAGTGAGGGTCATATTATATACAAAGCCCA
This sequence comes from Maccullochella peelii, assembly GCA_002120245.1. Taxonomy (NCBI): domain Eukaryota; kingdom Metazoa; phylum Chordata; class Actinopteri; order Centrarchiformes; family Percichthyidae; genus Maccullochella; species Maccullochella peelii. The sequence goes on from LKNJ01000243.1 coordinate 35,468, forward strand.
GATATTTACTTATTCACAACGTCATATATCTGGGTTGTTTGTAGCCTTAATGTTACTGGGCTAGCTAGTTATTTCAAGTCAGTTTATAGTGTTAATCCATTTTAACCTACGGGAGTTTTTGACGGCTCGTGTAACGTGTTTTGCTGCCACGAAGGAAATAAATTCCTGACGAGTGAAAACAAATCGAAAGCATCTCCTGATAACTCTACTGCAGAAACGGGCCGCTGACCGAATCATCTGTCCAATAGCCAAAGAAATCACTGAATGTCTGACAAATGCTTAACTGCCAGAACTGGAAGTATTTCAAGGGTGAGGACTCTGTTAGCCTCTTAAAAAAAGACACACTTTTTCCAAAAACAAGTGTTGGAAAAGTGTGAGTCGTCTTACATTCTGGCCAATACGGTCATATATACATACAGACAAATGTGCACATGTTTTCTGTGTGCAGGCCTACCTGTTGTTGATTCTCCCTCTGCAGATGTAGTCTGGCCTGGATGTATCCTCTGGTCTCCTGGAAGGCTTGTCTCTGGGAAACCTCAGCAGGGTAGTGGGTACAGATTCCAATGATGTTAGTGCACAGGAAGATCAGGACATTAGCGCTCACCTGGAGAGGAGGGAGAAAGAAGTCGTCCAGCTTAAGATACGGGGGAGGAAGGAGGATACTGCTGATCCTGTGAGATAACAGAAGGAGAAACTCTGAATGATGTAAGCATAAAAGTAAGCAGGTATAAAACCGATCACTGATACTGCTTTCTCATCAAACTAGGCAAATTATTCATTTCTCATGTACCAATGTTGTTGTTATTGCTTCAGGGTTTCATGAATGGTTTCATGAATCAAAACCTCAATCTTTACTGAGAGAGAAAAGTACAGAGGATAATATGTACACATTTAAATAGTGTAAATAAATAATATTATCTGCCAGGATGTCTTTTTTTTCTGTGAGTTTAATCTTAAATCATAGTATTGATTGGTTTTATTAACAGTGAGAGTAACAGTGATGCTGACACAGGTAGAGATAGAGATAGGCCTACAGTACATCTCAAGTGCTTGACTTTACTGCAAAATCCTTAAACTGGTGACAAGCTTTTACTGCACTCTTATGACACTAGTGGCATGAATTTCATTCCCCTGTTTACATCTTTTCTCAAACATTTCCGTTCCCTATCTCTCTCAAGAGACTCAAGACATACTGTATGTGCATTAAGGCCCCTTCACACTGTGGGATTTTGGGCTGTATGAGACGAAAGTTCATATCTTGGGTGAAAAACTTCATGTGAAAAGCTGTCAATCCAAGTCTGGTCCTAGATTACACTGTGAGACACATCCGCCAGCAGCCGATTTGGATAATTAGCGACCAAAGACTAAAGAAATTTAGGACACACAGCCACACACACAAACCAAAATGATGGAGGCAAAATGAAAAAGAAGTTTGTGCCGCTTTGGCCAAACCTTGTTTATTGTTTTGCTGAATTTTCAAAACTTAAAAGCGGCACAGACGGATAACGCGAGCTGATGATGTCCCTCTGCTCTCGTGTGCTTTTTTATATGCACGATTCACCACATAGTCATCGCACAATCCGTGATGATTCAGTCTGATGCAAATTGCACCCAAGATTTTATTAGACCCATTGTGCAAAAAACTAATAAAGTCTAAAGGTCTTTAAACTACATAAACATGATTAGATGACAATTTGTTCAGAAGATGTAATCAGTTGTAGATCATTGAATATTTGTGTCAAAGCTTTCTATAAATATGAAATATTATTCACATTCTTTTACATACACCACTTTAATTTTGCTTTGTCATACACTAATGTCTGTCTCTTTGTAATTAATCTATTGAACTCACAGTACTCAATGATTACACTGAGTTGATTGTGCACCAGAGATGATACATCCTGTATCGAACACCAACAGGAGCAAAGAAAAGGGGTTCACATCTAATTTGAAGTCTTCTGAAACTTTCTACTTTCTACTTCTTTCTCAAGTATTTATGATCAATACTCGCACAGTAGGTGTAGCCAGAATCTTTTACACACTGACATCTCCTGGGTAAAAACGGGAATATACAAAGGCAGAGGGGTTCTATTGCCTTCAATTCACATTTTAAACACACAGTAACCACCACAAACAGAACACAACAACATAACACATGAATAGAAAAGATATCTCTAATTACATGTTCACTAGTACCAATATTTTAATTCTGTAATATTGGCAGTTTCTCTCACACATGAAGCTAAGAGTTGAATTACATTGCAAAAACAAATGGTGACAAGAGGCATCCTTGTCTAGTAAAAGTCCAAATCATCTCTCAGCATGATCCAGGTCACTTTGGGTTTCTTAAGTACCTTTCAGTGTTAGGATCCCTTGTTCTTCCTCAGAAATCTGTCACTGCTGATCCTCAAGTGTTTTGATCACCACGCTTCCTTTACTTTTTGAAATTTCACTGGAAAGGTCATCCAAAGGTGTATAAAAGCAGTCTAAATGTTATATTTTGAGACTTCAGGTCTTGAAATTATCTGAGCAAGAGAAAAGTCTGTGTGTATCTTCTGCTCCACTTTGTGTTTGAATCAACCTTACTGTTTGATACTGTTTGATAGTGTATACAGTAAAAGAAAGACGGGTAGAGATGATAAAAAACATGGTGCAATCTTAAAATCGCCCATGACGAGAGCTTTTCTACTGTCCTAATATTAATCAAAAGAAACACGTTCAAGAGGAACTTGCATGTAAAAAGAAGAGCATGAATGAATGAAAATATATAAGGTGGCTACAAAAGAATAATGAGAATAGCAATAGGGGATAAAGGTGACCCAAGGTGACATAGTTTACCACAGACACAAGAATAGAAACAGATGGTTAATGCACAGATGAGTTTAAAAGGAAAGCAAACAAGGGGTGGGGTAAAAAATAGAACAGCAGCATAATGGACAACGCAGATAAAGTGGAAGACTGACAGATGTTGAGGGCAGGAAGGAAATTAGTGGTGAGGAGCAGGATGAGGAAGGAAAAACACAATGTGAAGATGACAAGAGTAAGAAGAGTCTGAGTGAGTGAGATCTGCAGAGAGAGAGAAAGCAGGACAGATATGGGCCACAGTGACATTAGGCAGATGGCTCAGAGCGCTCAGCTCTGTTTACATTACTCTCACTGATCAAGCAAATACAGCCGTGAGACAAAAGTGAAACCTGCAGCACGATGTGTGCTTGCAGGTGAATGCCTCCCGTCCGTCTATATGTGGGCAGTCAAGACATTTATGTGTGAATATGTGTTTTCTCTCCACATGCAATGAGCTTCAGCTACTGTAAGAATTTATCTGCAACGTGCGTATCACACTCCATGTGTCTGAGCTCACCGGCTCCAAACTAATTGCTTGCTTTTCTCAAGAGGGCAAGGGCTAGTGGGTTTACAGTGTACACAGTAAGGTCCTGTGTTTACGCAACAGCACTCCACCTCTTTAGGAGCTCTGCTTGGCAGCGTTTACCTGCTACGTGTACACACTTCCACGCTCCCAGTGCAAGGCCACTGCACCTGCTCGTGTCCTCTGTGCTCAACAACACACTCATTTATCTAAACTCATCACTTATATCCTGCCGGCCTTTTCCTGTGCTGGTTTAGTCCAGCATCATTATAATCATTCCACTACGCATTATAATCTTCATTGCTCACTCCCTGGCAGGTAGGGTTCATGACTGAGTTACCAATACGATTACGGCCTACTAAAAAGGTTAAGTTCAGGTTGTGAAGACTAAAATAAACCAGGAATTGAACATCACGTCACTGGAAAATCACAGTTATGTTTTTATTTATTTTTTGCCATAAAAGCAGTCGTCATTTTGACACGATAGAAGCAGCCAGCCAGTCTGTGGAGAGGACCTCGGCCTAATCCCTGGATATCAAAATTACATTATGTAAGAGCTGCTCTGATCTAGACAGGACAGGGAAAACAGCACTAATACTGGCTATTCAGCACAACAAAGATTAAAATGTATTTTGCCACAAAAAGCCCCCACCAGCTTAGGGAGGATATGCAGGCTTAATCAATAAATGATAAACATGGTTCTATGGGTGTACTGCTCAATAAATGACCACCTCTATGCTTAACTAACTAAGTATGTTGCATACCTGAAATACCTACACAACAAAGTTAAAATAAACTGGAACAACCCAACAATGTACATTTTAGTGATCCTTGGAATTTTCCTCTTTATTTTACTGTCAGACACAATCTTATATATGTAGAAGCACAAAACAAAGATTTAAAACTTTATTTTAAATTCTTGTGGGTATCCAAAAGTTTCCAAAGATACCAAATACATGTATATGAATTTTGGGGAAATGTGTATAAAATTATGCTATTTTATATAATATTTCACTCAGCATAATCATGTCATCGTATAGCTTCAATGAAGGGCTAACAAGCTGATACAGAAACATATGCGATACTGTCAGATAGTGTGAAATAAAATTACTTTAACAAACAAACAGCTACTTAAGGCGGAATTAAGTAGAAAACTGGTTATTAAAGGGTTAATAATTGCACTTTTTCTCATAACCAATGCCAAAATTGAGAATATCATATGAGAATGTCATTACGAGATAATAAGTGGTCAAAAGGTTTCTCATAATTAGCAGAAATGATCTGTTTAAGAGTAAGATTGTGTGAGCTGTGTCTGTGGCACTCTGTCAATCAATCGATCACTGTGGGAATATGAGTTTAACATATCGTGGGGCTTTAAAGTGAGTGGTTTACCTGAAACATTATGGAAGTTCAATTCTACCATTTGTAAGAAACAAAATCCACCCCCTTATCTAAATTTTACTTCCTCATAATCCCGAGATACTATTATGAGATACTTCATTATAATTATGAGAAACTTTCTCTTCATTTTGACTTAGTATTTTATAATTATGTTTAAACAAGGCTAAGAGTCTACAGCCATGCTAGCATCTCTGTGAGTCTGTACTTAGGCACAGCGGTGCTTTGAGCTAAATGCTAACGTTAGCATGCTCCCAAAGACAATGCTAACATGTTGATATTCAGCAGGTATAATGTTTACCATGTTATCCATTTTAGTTTAGTGTGTTAGCATGCTAACATTTGCTAGCTACCACAAAACACATATGCTGTGTCTCAATTCGTGTACTTCCGTACTTACACTTGCTATTTTGAGTGCATAAGTGCGTTCACACTGACAAGTATGGCTGAATGCAGAGCACAATGAGTACCCGGATGGTGTACTCATAACGGTCAGAAAGTTGAGTGTGGAACGCTGCACACTTCTCACCCTCAATGGTCGTCATCTTGGCTACGTAGCGGAATGGGAGGTAGCACCAACCTATGAAAATGGCGGCTGCGGTTGCGATTGTTATGGCTAAAAGTAAAAGCACATTAATTTTCATTCTTTTTTAATAAAATTGAATTGAAGTCGAGTGAGCAAACGAGCAGACAGACATTTTGGCGTGCGGCATTCGTGGTAAATGTAAAGCTCCGCTCGGTTTCAACTCACCATTAAAAAGAAGAAGCTGTCAAATGTTGCGATCGTCATTTCTGGTAAGGGCACAAAAGCCGTGTTCGATTTGAGACAACACTAACACTAAAGTTAATGCACTACACAAGTAAGTGCATAGAGTACACAGTGTACTGCATGTAAGTGTACTAATGGAAGTATCTGAATAGAGACACAGCAATAGTACAGTTGAGGCTGATGGGAACGGGTCATAAACCAAAGTATTGGACAAATTAAAACTTTTGATCTGATGATGGTGCTAGAGGAAAAGTCAGAGGATCATCACAGTTATTCCAATTCATTCTGAGGGGGACATGAAGGTCTGTACAAAATTTCACACCAATCCAGTAAACAGCAGTAAAACCACAAATGTGAACCTCAAAAAAAGTCAGGCAATCACCAAAGTCAGTAGGATTCATCCTCTGGGGACCATCAATGTCTGCACAACATTTCATGGCTATCCACCTAATAGTTGAGATATTTCAGTCTGAACCAAAGTGGTGGACCAACTGCCATTGCATTCCTAGAGCCACACTGCACGCTGGTTAGTGGTGATGTAAGAAGGGAAAACAGATGTCTAAACAAAGAAGTGGCAAATGCTTCAATGACATCTACCTGCCCATCATTGGTAATGCCTCAGCAGCAACACTATACCTTCCCTCCACATCCAAACACTCATCACCACTCTACACTTAATGAAACCCCTCTGAAGCTACCGCCTCCAAGTTGGCCCAGCAGGCGAGGATGAAAAGGGGGCTAATGGAACATTCAAAAAGTTTATTTATAATTTTTCTCCTCCATTATGATGGATTTAGCACAGCGGCCATTTACTTTAGCAGGAAGTCTGTGGTCCTGACAGTGAGTCTATAAACATTGACTTTTAAGGCCATCAGGGCCCCCAATTCAGACTGGGAAAGAGTGTTCTTTGAGGACGAGTGAGCAATGTAAGATCATGTGGACAAATGGGACATTTAACAGCATCCTCCAAGACAGACACAAATGTAAAGTACCAGGATAATATTATTTAAAGTAGCTATAATCAACATATTTTAATGAATGGATTCTTGTATGTGAAAGAAGCAAAAGAGGTTGTGATTAACCCGCAGAGAATAATCACCCAACTCTGCAGCTTCACTCAGCTCTACAGAGCTTAATAGCATCTTTCAGCTCATTGTTTTGGTTTTCTGGCACACAACTGCTGGTTCACTCTTGCTGCTCTCTTAGCCTTGTTTCTTTTAGCCAAAGCAGGCAGCTGTTTTCAGTGAAAAAGCCTTCAAAAAACTGTACCTGCCCGGCACCAAACGGCAGACAGACACAGTTAGCGACTAGCTGGTGAACATAGTGGAGAATTTAGCAGCTAAAGAGCCAGATATTTCCATCAGGAGTTGGTGGAGACTAAAAACAGAGCTAAAAGAGAGGGACTATTGGACTTACATTCGCCAAATGGCCAGAAACATGACTTCAAATGAATGCTAATGTTGCCTTGTAACTGCAGGATGTATAAAAAAGCAACTTTTTGCTAACACCAAATATGTATGTTTCCGCTGCCCTGATCAACAGAAAAACAAATTTAGTCTGTCTGTGCAGTGAAATAACTAATCAATCCTCTCCAAAACAGACTCACAAGCCAATTCCATTTCTATCAAACAATCTTAATCAAACTGTCTGAGGATAGTGCATAGGCCTTCTTGCAGAATGTCAGCCCAGTATTTCTTTCCTTTTTTCTCAGCATGTTCACACGACCTGCCCTCTCCTTTAATCCCTCCATCCTGCTCTCCATCCCACTTAACAATACTCAGCCAACACCCGCTGAGGTGTGTGTGCACACATGCAAATGCACAACATTAGCAGGTCAGGGAAGATCTTAACATTTTCCCCAGACACCTGGTATTACTTCTGTACCACTTTGTTTGCTCAGACCCCCTCGCAAGTAAAAGAAAAGTTCAGAGGCTTAAAAATGAAATGACTGAAATGAATAATGAATCTGCAGACCAAAAGGTCTTTCTGGACCGGAAATGTACACTTTAAATCCCTTTAGTTCAGCTGTAAGCAAGAAAAAAATCAATGAGATACATTTCCCAAAGACACATGCTTTGTCTTTTATCAGTCAGTTTAGAAGTTGTTGATATGCAAAAACAAGCTTTGCTATAATGTGTATGTTTCACTTTCCTGACTTAATATTCCTGTTAGAGAGCTCATTTTGAAGCCAGCAGTCAATATAAACACGTCTAATGCGTGGAAGATGGAGATGTGATGATTTTATACATAACTCAATGTTGTTGAAGAGTCTCTCTCTCTCTCTCTCTGCGTGTGCTTCTTCCTCCGTCTTGTGAAAGGTTCTGCTTAGTGTTGGCCCGAGACTCACACCCACGGAGACTGTGAATTACCAGAGATGGCAGCGCAGCTTTCACTTAGCAACTATCACCCACATTCCACAGCCTCCCTCCAAAGACCTGCAGTCCCCCACCCAGGTTCAGGGAGGGTGCAGCGTGGGGGACCAGCTGAGGGGGGTGGGGGTGGCAGTGGGAGTAGGCAGATGGCTTTGTCTTACAGGCTCATTACACTGACTGACCACAGTCAAAACATACTGTATCCTCAGTGTGTTCTGAAATGGCAACGGTCACCAGCAGATTTGATCAGCTGTAGCTAAAACATCATCTCCAGCTGACTTTTTAATGTTTCCAGCTAACTTGTTTTGAAACAGTAACCCTGCAAAAGGGGTCTTAAATGTGTACTTGATGGCTACATGGATGATGGTGCTAAAAGACTGGAGCTAAAGCTACATGTCCCATCAGGATCCTCACCAATCGATGATCCATGTAGAAGACATGGAAATTAAGAAACAACATTGTTCTTGTATTGCAGTATAGAGCTAGTTAGTCCTGGTATTATAAGTATGATAAGGAAAAATGTAAGAGAACACACAAATGTGTTTGGCAAACATAATCATGTCATCTCAGGTAACGTTGACTGGGGTTGCTGCCATCTAAACTTTCCCAAATCCAACAAAGAGAGGGACAGAGCCGCTAACATTAGCCAAAACTTTGATAGCATCTAGGACCAGCTTCCAAACAGTGGATGTGCTAGTCGTAAACAGGGATGTAACAAATGAATGTAGTTAGTTAATGAGATGCTAACTCTTGGCCTTGGAAGTAGCACTCGATTACAACTGTAAGTAGTGAGCTAGTTAGTCTGACACGCTAATGATTGCAGACGTTTCAGCTGAGGACACACACTGTTTAATCCATTTCTCACACTTCTGCTCTAAAGATTTTGGTTTTGGAAAGGTAAAAAAAAACAAACCCTCAAATGTGCTTTAATTTGCAAATATCACTCATACTAAACGCCCTTCAAGAAGTGGTGAAATGAAAAACTTGACTGGCCTGCCTTGCCTAGTTACAGTTGCTAAGCTGTGATTGGACAGTCGCTGTTTCAGGGAGGGGTTTAGTGAACTGTCAATTAATCCACTAATCCTTTCAGCACTGCCTAACTTCATATGGTTTGGAGCTGTCTTGGACTACTGAGGTCACTTAAATACACTGGGAACAATATTTCAGGCTGACATGGAAAAAATAATTTAGCTGGACAGTACTGACAGTACTGTCCAGAAAACTGTGTGGAGAACAAGACGCTGAATTTATAAGATCTTTTCCCAGAGGGAGCCATGACTGATGGGATATTGTTGTTGAAACGGGGCCAGCGAGAGTGCAAGTCAGAGCTCATCGGCCTTTGAGGAGCATCTGGAACTCCTTAGAGCATCTGTGTTAGATCAGGCTCTGTAAAACACACTCTAGCCCCCCAAACACAATGACAGCGCTTTACTTGTGGCAAACCACAAGAGCCTTCCCCCGCATAGGTTGCTCCTTATCTTTCCTTGACAGTGTCAGTTATTTATTTCCATATTCTTTCATTTCATTATTTTTTCCGTTCTCTTCCCGCTCTGACTCGTGCTCACTGTCACTTTGAGCCTTCGTGAAAGAGTTTGTGTATGTGTACGGTTCCAGGCAGATGCTGGGTTTGTGTACTCAGAGTCTCATGTCTGCACACAGCTCGCACTGCCCTTATCTGAAATGACCAGAACCACATCAATAGATAAAGAGTTGAGCCCCGCCTGTTCAGTCTGCTCCCTCACTCGTCCGGGTGGTCTATACACTGTCTGGAGGTGAGCGTCTAACTGAGTCGCACTACAATCAGACCGTTGTGTCTTACAGTGGAAAAACTTCACATAAAAATTAATCTGTTAAGCTGCAGAGAAAAAAAAAGTTTTCGTTTTTTGAAGCACAATCACCTGTACAGTATTGTCATTTCTGTAATTTGGGATGAACAGCAGGACAGAGTTTTGTTCTTTCTTTTCATTTTCCAGGACATTTCCAGGACAGCATCAATCAAACTGTTTAAAGGTATTCTTAGTTTCTAAAATCTGTCATCATTGTGACTGACATGAAGCAGTGTCATTTAAACTAAACTAAACTGCACCATTGTGAGGGCATAAAATGTAATAGTTTTGCTTTAACATATTTTAATTTCCTACTTCTTCAATTTCAATTATATTTTCCACATTTTTAAAGTTGTTTCCATTTCTGTAAATAATAAGTCTCTTTTCATCTGAATTTTATTTACTCTTAAAATGTGAATGCAGACAGTTTGTGGATTCCCATCATCTTTACATGCACATAAACCAGGGAGGAAATGTTGACTGGTGTAAATATCATGAATATATGGATCAGAAAAATATCCTCTTTCACATGGAAAGATTGTGACAGTCCACATCTATTTCTAGTAAAGAAACAAAAAAACAGAATCATTATTACATTGCTCATATCTGATTGTCTTATGCTGTGTCTAAAATCACCCCCTCATTCACTATTCCCTATAATAAACACTCAAGAGTTCACTGTAGTTTACACAGAAAGTAGCCATGGACACTACTTTTTTTATTCCATTGTGGGAACTTTTAAAGTCACTACACGAAGCATAAATTTCACACTCAGGCAGACAGTAAATAAAGTGCACTTTACAGTAAATAGAGAGTGATTTCAGACACAGCCTTGGTCTGACATTTCACTTATAGTAGATCCAGAAATAATTTACACAGAGATTTGTTCCAACAGTAGACAATAAAACATCTACATTTCTTTTATAGTCAACTAATTCAGTCATATAACAGATGCAGTTTACTGTAGACTACATTAACAGCTGTAATCTTACCATCTTCAGATGAAGTGGTGTAGTTTTTGTGTATCTAAGCAGAAAATATGAGTCTAAACAAACGTGTGATGCATAAGATAAATCACAAAAGAGCAGAAAATGTGTAGCTCATATTAATATCTAATGATCTTTTAAAACAGGAAATGGTGCAAATGCGTGGCAATTGTTTCTGCTTCCCAAAGTGTAGCTTATTCAGACAGCCAGTCACAATATATTTTATTACAACAAACATGTTTTTTAAAGCTAAAAAATAATTAATACACTGCCCTCTAACTCTTTTCCCCTGTCACCACTGGTATTTGTTTTTGGATGAGTGAAGAACCCATTTTTTCTTATCTATAAACATAAAAGTATGACTGATGACACACAGATTTCTATTAATAATTCTGTTTGTTGGCTTTTCTGCATTTCCTTCAGCTGTTTTAGACATCTTTGAGTATTTTAGAGGCTGTGCACTGAAACACATTACATAAATACATGCACAGCTACAGCGTTAACAATTACTTGTAATTTAAAAGCCAGTTATCCTGATCATACTGACCATGTTCAAACTCCTTTTTCCTCAGCCATGTTTCTGTAAACATGGACAGGAACATGCTGGGGGTCCTAACACTGAAAAACTACACACCACACACATTTCTGCTGGCAACCAGGCGGGTGTGACTACTGTGGAGAGAGTGTGACTATTAAAGTATTCAGGCATTGGAGTTGCAAAAGTGTTATTATTTACAGAACAATAAAATCTGCATAAAAAGAAGGGATCTTGAGAAAATCAAAACCTTCTTCACAATATTACCAAGTTTTTCTGGAACGCATGGGACCCCTGCAAGGACGCTAGGCTTCACATGCTGTGGACAGACAACGGGTTCAGGGATAACTGCTGTGATTAAACAAAAAAAAGCCTCTTAGAGGAGTTATGTCAACATAAGAGGAATGTAAAGGAGTTGTAATTAGCAATAAAACGAATTATCTGTGCTAGAAAAAGACCCTCATATAAATAGAACCATACAAGGTCAATTATTCAAGCCAGCGAGTTTCCTTTAAAAAGTGTGCATCTTCGAGGCCTAAAAACACATCCTGCACTGTCTCCACATTACTGGGGCTACAAACATGCACAGTCATAGCGAGTTCACCAGAGATAAGCTTCCCTGGATCAGACAACTGGCAAGCAACATCCTGTGCATCCCTCCCTCTCGACTCCCCACCACTCATATGACCTCTCCTTTGTCATCGCCATGTTTAATTATGGACCTTCTCATTTCGACAGCAGGGGGGAGGAAAACAAAGCACGAATCTATCCGAGCAGCCAAGCAGCAGCGTGTCTAGAAAGCTCGAACCCCTCCAAGGGGAAGTGAACAGCAGAAATCAGTTTTGACCTGATTTCTTTCTTTCTTTCTTTTTTTTGTCTTCACTTGAAGCAAAGGTTACCAAACTGTACACCAGCAGGCTGAACTGGGTCTCGGCTGCTTGAGTCGTAGTTGTTTCCATAGCAACCGCTGGACCAACTGAACACAAGCACTGAGGGAGACACTTAGCAATGCTGTTTATTCCCCATCATTCTCAGAAGTGATGCTAAACTGATTTTCCAGTGCTCTTATTGGGCCACAGATTGGCTGATTGGCGGTGGTGGTGTGTGTGTCTGAGTGTGTGTGTGTTTGCGTATTTATGTGTGTCTGTATCCATGTAATCCTCATGCAAGTAAAAACAGGCAGTTACAAACAAGTGAAATGTATTTACACAGAGAAACTATTATGTAATGAGAGATCATATCTCATTCGGGTGTATCAATGCTTAACTCTTGATACACTATGTGGATCCTTTGAGTGTGTTTTCTGCGTGTGTGTGTGTGTGGGATCCCGTCAGTCAGCACCCATCCTGGTTGTGAGCAAAGCGTACATGCGACAGGTATCCTCGTTAAAATGCTGCTGCCGTGTTAAACACACAAATTATTTATCAAGGAGGCTGTGGAAGGACTGCGTGGGGAGAATATCGGATTCTCCTCCGATCACACTGCCTCGCTGCCTTCTCCTCCCCTTATACAGGGTGTCTTATTCTATAGCTGCAGCTTTGCACAGGTGATCATCCCAGGCTGACACTTCCTCCACTGGGATCCAAATCTCCCATCTCAATGCATGATGCACACTAGGTTATTCCAGCACCAGGAGCTGCTGTGAAACTGTGAACAGCTGATACAGTTGATACGCTGATTAAAATGCATTTATTCTCTGTATATCATTCTGGAAATTTGAAAACTGAGTAAACAGCCATTTGGAAAGTTTGACGTCAGACTACAGTGGACGTATGAGAATTACTACAGGAGCAGCACATTGTTATTTAAACTCTATTGCCCTTATCTTATCTACTTAATAAAAAACAAACTTTAAACACTTAGTGGGAGCTTGACAAGGAGACCAGTGAAACTGTATTGACTGTCCCCTGACCCAGACTCCACGTAGAGGTCTGATATGCCCTCTGTGCTGTTTAATGGGCTTTTAGGGGCTTAACCCACCATCTCTGCTGTGGTCAAAGATGAAAGATCCATCCCGAAAAGTATTGCATTACGCTTCATTAACAGAAAAAAAGGTGTAGTATAAATTGTTGTAGTATCTGGGACTAATACAGTATTAGCCTCTACACCAGTGTAATGTTTCAGGGTATGTGAAAACACAGCAGAGAAAAGGGGGTGACCTGCCTGTTGCTCTGACGCAGACTCTGATAAGACTGTTCCATGTGACGCAACAGTTAGCAGAAACGCCAAGGGCCGGCGGGTATTTTTAGGAACCAGTCTTTGACCTCTCACAGCACTTGTGTCAACAACATCCACACAACAATACTAGCCATTGTCGGGGGCCATACAGCAAATGACACTGGGGTGAAGAATGTACAATTATGAGAAGCTTCAGTGACAAAATCAAAAAATTTCATTGACAAACAGATCGGCAGGGATCAGTGCACGTGCAGTGCTTGGGCTTTTTTTTATTGTACATGTCAGTATTCGCACTCAAATAGACACCCACACATATAGGAGGCAGGACAATAGTTTTGGGATGTTACTTCCCAAAGAAAAACAAACAGCAGCAATTCTGACAAACATTCAATAGAGACTAGAAGGGAAGGTGACAACCATAACAAAGCATGGGATGATGTGTGTGTGTGTTTGTGTGTATTGACGGATGGCTGGGTAGGATATGCACATGTGTATGTACTGTACCGCTATGGCCAATTGATTTCAGCTGAGGAGTCTGAGGATAGCAGACATGGCGACACAAAAAACACGAGGAGCAACAGCAGAGCGAAGCTCACATGTAACAGGACGTCTCCATTACTAACCACTTTTACCCTCACTTTCATAGATTGGTGTTTGTTTTGAAAGCAGTCATGTGTATAACAACGTGGTTCAAACTCCAATATACTGTAGTTTATGGTGTGAGCGTGTACAATAAGTGAAGCTAAGAACAGACACTTAAGTCTACCGTATGCAGCTGTAAAAACTCACAAGACAAGCAACACCAAGAGCAATACAGCTTAGGAAACAACCAGATGGACTGCATGTGTTTTGAAAGGTTTGAAGGGATTAAGGGTCATAAATTTCAAGAGACAAACATTAAATACTTCTCATGTAGCACAGACACCATCAAGATGGCTGCAAGAGCCTCAGTTTACTCTGGTCTTACATGACAGATTGTGTTAGAAACAACAGAGAGTAAAAACAGGATATAAACCCTGAAAATAATTCTATTACTCATACAAACACCTATTTTCATGTACAAACATCACATTCAAAATTTGTAATTGATTGTAATTGATTATATCATGACATGTTTTGGCACATTATGATAATGGTATTTTTAAAAGTACTAAAGTAAACAAATTACTTTTACTACTGTTCTGTTTTCAGCTTATTTACTTTGTGTATGTCTTGAATGAGGTTATTTTCTTTTGTGTTTTGAAAAAGACTTGGCCTGTCAAGCACATTCTGTCAGGACTTTTATTATGGTCTTTCATGTCTCTGATTTGAAACACTTGTTTTGTGTTTTGTCCTAAATACTGTAAGTCACACACTAATGTAATTTAGTATTTTACCTTTAACAGGGCAGCTTGCCTGTCACAATGTCAGTTTATATAGACAAGGTATCTATTCTAGAGTAATAAGTGTGTGTATAAATATTTATGATTAGATGAGCTACAATCAAAATTGAAGTTTGTAAATGAATATATGAAAAGTTTAACGGTCAAAATCTCAGTAAATCTGCTGCATCAGGACTGTGTGTATTGTCTGACATTAACCCTAATGCATTGACCCCATTAATCAGTTTCTCATACTTCTTCAGAAATCAACGCACACTTGCACTCATAGAGAAGAGAGGTCTCGAGATCTAGTCACTGTCCCAGTCAACAGTAACCGCTTGACCCAACTCAAATGCACAGATTGCTTCTCAATTCCCCGTTTAAATCCGCAGTGCCAGCAAACAGAAGACGGCAATGAAAAGATAGACAGAAAAGAGGATCTGCATTTACATCGTTCCTCAATACACAACTTTATCACTATCTGTACCCATCGACACCAACAGAAAAAACCCAGTGAGGTTAATGAGTTATTGGAGAAAGGAAATACTTGCACATAAGCGTGAAGCAGTGATTGATGACACTGTAAACACATAGTACACAGACGACCTCAGGAATAAACAGCATTGCCGGGCTGCAGCTATCTCATGACATTCATTCACTTAACGATGGCAAACAATGTTGGAGTCTGTGATGGATTGCACTATGGTATATCATGCATGATGTTACAGAGCACACAGCAGTTACAGAGTTCCCACGAATCCCTAACCAAGTCCTATACTTCTGTAAAATATTCATAATAAACAATCGCAATATTATAACAAAGTGATCTGTGTTTAAGTGACTTATTTGGGTTGTTTTCCGAGAATAGATTCTGTTAACACGTGAAAGGATATATTACTGATTGCATACCTTATAGTAATGGCAGAGACATTAAAGTGACAATTCATAATTAAGTCCTGTATCCTGCTATTGTTTTCATGTAATGGCTTTCCCATTATGCTTTACCTAACTTTTCCCCAAAGAGACAACAGTTGTAGAACAGCTATGGCAGTGCAGAAAGCAAGCAGCCACCATACTGTAACCCCCCCCCCACTACCACCACCACCACCTCGGCGTCAGCCCCATCACCCCACCCTTGGAGAAAAGTACAAAGCGTCCCTTGTGTGAGAGCACAGAGACCTGAGTGATACTAGCTTTATATCATGGTATTCTCCCACTGTCACACAACAGCACACACACACACGTACACACACACACACACACACACACACACACAGACGTCCAGCCGGGGCGGTTCATTCAGCCCACTGACCTTCAGCGAGCCCCTTGGTCCTTGGCATGATGCACAAACAACACACTGTACAGCATAATCCCCAAAATAAATGTGAATATGCAGATACAATATGGTGACAAAACACAGTAGAGCAATATACGCTGCAGCAGCTGCATTGCCGGTTCACACAGTTCAACAACCCCCTATCATAAACATAATGACAGAGGAGACATTTTATGACATGTAGTGACGTAACACTCTGTCAAGTTCAGTCAAACTTCAGTGATAATTTATAACTATATACTGTATATCACAACTTTCAGTTTTCTGATGTATTTAATTACTTATCAATTATGTTGACAATGTACCACTTCAAGTAGCTTCAAATTTAGGCCTGCAATTGACAATTACTTTCATTATCAATTAATCTGCAGATTATTTAATTGTTTGGTCTATAGAACGTCAGAAAATAGTGAAAAATGCCTGGTACAATTTACTAAAGCCCAACGTACTTTGTTTTGTCCGACCATGCTGCAAATCCTCACAACTGACAAGCTTAAACTAAGCAATGTTTGGTATTTTTGCTTGAAAGATGACTTAAACGCTAAACTAATTATCAAAATAGTCAGCGATTAAATTTCTGTCAATGGACTAATCAATTAACTGACTAATCATTTCAGCTCTACATTTTGCCAACCCCATTTCAACAATAATAGAATTAGTTTGTTTTACACTTATTAGTGAGTTCAAAATTCATATTCAGGAGGCCACTTGTTTATGATTGACCAATTACATTAAGTGAAAATTGTGTCCTGTGAATAATTTCTTACATGATATATTTGGTGTCTTAGAAAACCTTGGGATCTTAGTTGGCAGGAACTTAAAGCTGCACTACTCAATAATATTTTTAAATGGAAAAAAAATGTGTATGCGTATATGAAAGGTGTCTCCCATTGTGACGCACTCACAGAGAATTATCACCTGACTCTGAAGTCCCTCTCGACTCTCCAGCCACAGCAGGCAGCTGTTTTCAGCAAAAAAGCTAAAATAAACCAACACCAAACAGCAGACAGACACAGCTAGTACCTAGCTGGTGAACACAGTGAAGGATTTTGCAGCTAAAGAGCCAGCTATTTCCCTCAGGAGTTGGTGGAGACCAAAAACAGAGCTAAAAGGAGAGTAAATATTGGACTTACATTCATCAGGTGGCCAGAAAGACACCAAATGAATGCTAATGTTGCTCTGTGTTTGCTGGATGTGTAACAACTGAACCATATGGACTACATGGAGAGATGAATCTATTTTGTTTTCTATCATGTACGTTTCCAATATGGCATGGGCTAGACGTACGCAATGCCTAGAACCTGTTCATCCTATGAGAGACAGCTATCAGCTGGACGCAGGCTGTTTAAACGTCTCCAATGCCTGCCTCTTCTTACTCTCATGAAAACATGTTGAAACGTAAGTTGCTACACCTTATTACAAAGCTCCAACTATAACAGTTTGTTCTAGACCTCTAGATCACTCCCAATCCTTAAAATAGTGTTATCTGAATTCAAACAATGCTTAGCTACACAACATGCATTTGTGCAGATGGACCCACCAAAGCGTCTCCGAGTTAGGGGTGAAACATATAACATGAACTTAATCAGAAAAAGTGTGAGATAAAATGCCCATATACTGTCTGAGAAATAACATAACAGAAAGGGAAAACTAATGTAGAACTGTCAAGATAGTTTCCACCCTGTTCACCATCAGTATCAGTGTCAGTTCAGGTCAACCATGACAAGCAAAGAGAACAGTCAAACAGTCAGACGTCAAGCCTCTCTTACCTGTTTCCAGAGGAACTTGTCTTCCTGGTTGATCTGCCAGGTGGTGACCACATGTATGATGGACAGCACTGCTCCACTCAGCACCGCCGCTCTCATCCTCACAGGCAGCAAAGTGTAGATGATGTAGATGAAGAACACAGACCACCAGATGCCTTCTGAAGCACTCCTAGGTGCCACCATGAGCACCCCGAACACCTGTACCGACACCAAGACTCCAATCACCAGGTAACTGACCATCCACATGTAGTCCTGGTGGAAGCCATTGCGGTTGCACACTACCATAAGAGCCATGAAGAGCGCCATGGCTACCGACAGGGCTGACGAGTAGGCCACGTGAGGGGCGGCGTGGACACAGTGGAAGGTCAGCATGATGCCGCACACGATCACAAGTACCCCCATGAGCATGGTCAAGGAGCTCTGGTTCAGCCTAAAGAAGTAACGCTGGTATAGGCGCTCCAGTTTGCGGGACTGGAATTTTTTCGACTGGAACACTCGCACCACCCTGAGCCAGCAGTCCGCAGCCGTCACCACCCCTGCTGCGCCGTTGGGACCCTCATCGCCCATGTCCCCGCTTCCTCCGTTACATCCCCCTTTCCTCCCTTTCAACTCCCCGTCCTCAAAGCCCAAGTCGACCGATTTCAGACCCACCCCTTCCCCGGGAGCCCCTCCCCTTTTGCCGTAGTGGTCCTCCTGCCATCCGCAACGGACGCCGAAGTTGCCCCCGCCTCCCACGGCCCCTGCCACCCCTCCACGGTGGTGCTGATGGAGGGGGGCTCCAGAGGGGGGCTCCATAGCATCTGGGTCCCGCAGACAGCTCATGTAACGCGGGTTGCAAAGAGATGAGCCTCCCTTCCGTTTGGACTTCTTGCCATTGCGCTCCCCCCACGCAGTCTTGCGGTCGTCCACTCTGGCAACTAGGAAACCACTGAACCAGGACATTCTGTGTGAGCAGAAAGAGGAACGTTCAGTACAGGAACAGGTCAAAGACAGATAACAACTACAGCACTGATACCATGTGGGAGGACTATTTCCTCCTCTATCCACCTGTAGGAGTTGCACATTTACCTGTTGGGGTTCTGGTACATGTCCCAGGCCTTTCCCTTGCAGCCGGTTCACTCATTTATCCCCGTGGACAAAATTTTGAAGAAGTGAGGAGGGGTTTGTAGAGGCCACACTGCAGGGCCGCGGGACTGGATGGGGTCAAAAGGTGCACCAGCCGCTTCACAAAGCTCCAGATGTTTGTGCCAGAGCCAGTGATCAGACACCAAGGTTAATGAGAAGACCAGTCTCTGCTGCCAGGCCTATCTCCACGGCTTCTGCTTAGTCTAGAGGAAAAATCAAACACATACAGATTGTAGAGTGACAAACAGGAAAAGCCAGTGCACAAATAGATCTGTGATGGTGTCCGGGCTGAAATTTAAGCCATGAATAGATCAGGCACACTTGAGATTTTGTCTCATGTCTGAAAACCGTGACATATTCATAGGAGAAGAACAAGCTACTTCCAAAACTATGGGGGAGAGAGGGGGAGGACAGGACCCAAAATAGCTTGAAGGGTCGGTTTTTTGAGGTGAACCAGAACTTGCTCAATTTGACCCCCGTGCAAAAACACACCCCCTGGTATAAACACACTGCAGCATTTTGGAGTCAGTTGGGCTGAAGATAAAGAACGACTCCTTCAAGCTCTGTTTATTCACAATCAATGATAAAGGACAAATAATAAATACAGATAAAGCCACTGGACAACAGCACACTGTCAAGACAAATATCAGGACAATAATGGGAGACACAGCATGACAGGATGTGCAGGCCCTGCAGCACTAAACCAAAAGATGTTTAGAAATTAGTAGAAAATCAAGCTACCAATACTTCCCTTTTAGCATTACATAACATATACTGTATATCACACACATACATACAATTGTTTGACTTATTTAAGTTTTGTTAAAGGCGTACTATCAATGTATGAAAGTGTTGTATGTTTAATTTGTTACATTTATATTTGATATACTATGTTTTGTAAGTAGTGTCTTGTAAGCCCATGTGGGCTGGGGCACCTTTGGGTGTATGACATTCATTCACTCATGTATGAGTAAGGATGCACTACTGCCCTTAATAAGCAGACTGAGTATCGATCAGACGTGAATGATCCACATTAAATACAGTTTTCGTGTTTCTGTTACAAGTTACATTTATTCAGTTAAGGCCACTCACTCTGTTTTTAGTGCGGCAGTAATGCCTGCCTTCATGTTACCTTACAAGAGAATGATCCTAATAAATTCCACACAGTGAGATATACAGATTTTAAATTTGGGAAAAAGAGAGCACTGGTATTGGTGCATCTCATTTATGAGGCTACATTGTAGAAAATATCTCTAATATTCCCCTAACGGTCTCTAGGGACTTAAACTGGGCATTTCTTTGATATCCAGTTGTAGATTTAAGCTGACCTGGTCACATTTTATAGTATTTATATCTCCAGTATTACTATAATAACCCGACAGGATTTTTATAGTTAATATAATAATAGTAGTGTATTCATTGTAAGTAGACTAC
This sequence comes from Maccullochella peelii, assembly GCA_002120245.1. Taxonomy (NCBI): domain Eukaryota; kingdom Metazoa; phylum Chordata; class Actinopteri; order Centrarchiformes; family Percichthyidae; genus Maccullochella; species Maccullochella peelii. The sequence continues at coordinate 55,921 of LKNJ01000243.1, forward strand.
AGTTCGTTGTCGTCCTGATTGAATTATAAAACGTCCACATATGCCTCAGCAACTGCTACCAGCTGATCTTACCAGGCCTCCAGACGCCCTGAGCGCCACACAGTGCAGAGAGACGCGCAAACGCAACGCAGCCGCCGCTTCTGTTGCCGCTTCTGTTGCCGCCGCCTCCTCCACCGGCATTTTCACCGGAGAGGCAAGCTATGTTGTTGAAGCAAAAATAGCATTTCCTCACTATATCTTGCCTGCATGCGCCTTCTCTGCCACCTATCCGTCCACCGTATCCCTCCTCCCTGGCAGCGGATCGACAATATTCAAGGAGAACCAGCCCCCCCTCCCTCTCACACATACCTCCCCTCTCCTCTCCTCTCCTCCCACCTCCTCCCCTCCACCTCCCCGGCTGCGTCCCTCACTCCCCTGCACAAGGTCGACCAGCTTGTACCCATTTGCAAACGTCGCGGTGTTGCCCGTCGCTTGGTGTGTTTGCATGGTGCTCGGCTGTACTCTCCGGCTTCCCGGTAGCGTTAGGAGAGGGGAGGAGAAGCTGGGAAGCGGAGAAGCGAAGGCGGGGGTGACTGACTACTCCTAGGGGACATTTTCAACCGGACAGCCGCTACACTGGCGTTACAACAAAGCATAAAGTCATTCATTGTGAGCTTGTTCCAGTTAGATAAGTCAGGAGCTGATGTGCACGCATCTAGGCTATCGCTCGCTCTCGTGGCTCAGTTGTCATCCAGCTGATAGCGTTACAGATGCGAAAATAGATCAAGCAATTAGGGGAAATCAAAGGTATGCAACGCGTTGAATGGGCATTTTTGCATTTTCTGCGGCCGTGTTTTAATCAGGTGCAGATGATATGTTTGTGATCCGGTGTATAAATGCCATGCACAGGCAAGCCGTGTGTGAGGGCCCGCATTCAAACAGCGTAGGCTTCTTGTTACATAACACCATGGCCTATGTGACAACCACAGCGGGGACCATAAAACCATTCCGTTACGTCCGGTAGTTAAGACACAAACACGCCTGTCAGTGATTTTTTTTTATTTTTTGCAAACGTCCTTCAGCCTGCAGCAAAGCAATATCTCCCAGGATTAGTGTATTGACAAACATGAGTCTTGGGTAAATAAACAGATATAAACATGTTTTTGCTACTGCACATTCCTCAGCATCAGTCATTGAATGGAGGACTAGCAGTGAATAACACTCTAAAACCCATCATTTACAACCCCCATGTGTGCGTATAGTGGTCAGCAGGGTATAAATAGAGGTGTTAAAGTTTAAAGTTATGTTATCAAATATTATCTGCGGCTGATGTGAATCATTATGAGCATCAGATGCGACCTGCAAGCGTCTCCAGCCTCTGACTGTAGCCTATTAACACCCCTCAGGACTGTCAGCTGTAATAAGAAACATAAACGCACTGTGATGCAGCTCATCCTTTTTTCCCCCACACAGAAATGTTGTTATTGGCCGCCAGTGGAAAACATGTACTGACCGTGTATCCTTTGCCACCACCACCAGTGTGAAGCGGAGGCCTTACAGCAACTGTCGCCAGCTATGTCATTCACTCCAGCAGAAATGGTGTACTGACAGAGAAGTGGCAGATGCGTCTACGGTTTAATGCAACAGCGTTGGAGATGTTCGTGTGACAGGAGAACATATATTATATATGTCGGCCTGCAGTGTGCAGCAGCAGCTACAGTCAGAAAGACGGACTCACCGTGATCATCTTCTGTTTCTGTTCCCCGACAGGACCGCAACAGACAATCCGATTCGGTGTGGATGTCGGTCGGAGCGTCCAGGGTGGAGCACCATTTGTAGCCCAGCTGTCCAAGGATGGTCCGGTTAAATTGGTCACCCTGTGGTGGATCTCCTCCTGTCGTCTTCTCGCTTCACTCCCTTTCCTCTCTCCCCCTGACCCTCTGGCTCCAAGCACCACTGTCAGGACTGGGAAAACACAAACATCACACTTCCTGTTGTTGTTTTCAAATTAAAACCCTTGCAGCCAGCAGTGGTGGAGGAAGTATGTAGGCTACATCCTTAAAGTAAAAACTAGCTATACTGCAACAGAAAAAATACTTCATCAAAAGTAAAAGTCTTGCATTAAAAAAGTCACAAATAGAAATAATGAACAAATCAATAGTCTCATGTCTGTCCATTAAATATAAGGCAACAGCTAGCAACCGGTTAGCTTAGCACAAAGACCAGAATATCTCTCCAAAAACCGAAGTGTTAAAACAACACATTTTACAGAGGCATATGCGTTAGATTATCTTTTTCTTTTATCTCTGGCATTATGTATTTACTTAATAATGTTGGCTGAAGAGGAAGATGATAAAGTGTTGCAATTGAAAGGGGAAAGACAACAAGGTGAGGGGGCAGACAGGGTTGGTGCTCCCTGCTGTCACTTCAGGGACGAGCGCGCTACTAGTGGAGCTATCTGAGCGCCTAGCCAGTAGCTCTTTAGCTTAGCTTGATACAAAGGCTGTAAACGGGGAAACAGCCAGCCAAAAACCTAGGTGTTAATACTATACTTAGCTGTTTTACAGGGAGTTGTGTATTGGGTCGTTGGGTTATTTCTTGGACCGAACCAGTAACTTCATGAAACCTGGGTGTTTGAAGGGATTAAACAATCACGCTACTTCACTGCAGCAACAGCCAAGGTTGAGGTGTCCCCGGTAAAATAACAAAACAGGGTGGCTAACCCGCTGGCTCTCTGAACTTGTACTTCTCATTAGCTAATTGTCCATAAACACGTTCTGCATCTCTCTCTCTAGATATACCGGTAACCACATTTTCCCTCCGGCTCGTACTTCTCAGCCAATCACCCACTACACACACCTCCCTCAATACAACCACTGCAAAACAACACACATGAACAGGAACTTATACCCAGCGTTACAATTTAAATAAATTATTGTGAAATAACATTTCATATATATATATTATATTTTATGAATATGTGTATTTCTTTCATTTTGAACACTTTGGGTATCCATAGACATGTATTCATCCATATGTCAGTCTATTGGCAATATATATTATGCTGCCTGTGATTGCTGAACAAAGTATTTATTTAGGCTATGTAAAAAATATGATACATTAAGTCTGTATCACAAATTCACACATACAAATGAGACTAAACTAAGTGCGCAGGTTAACTCTCCACAGCCATATAATTTAAAAATCGTTATAGTTTCGTGTTCCTGCAGGACTTTTTCCCAGTGTTGTTCAACGCAATCTACTTAACTGTTCTGCTTTTATTTTGAAATCAAATTCCACTCACTTCCGGTACCGTGCTGTCTAACTTTGGGTTATTTGACACAGCTCTCCTCAGCCCAGGCGCGCCGTAGCTCACACCAATCTCTCATTCCCACTTTGAGTAACTCGGCACTCCCTCTAGAGGTGAAGCCGTGTCTGCAGGTATTATTGGAGCAAAACAACTGAGCACCTGTGACAGTTGAATTTGTAGTTCTAGAAAATAGTCACACATGTGAATCATTAAATTTGAAGTCACAGAGAAAAATGCTTTACAAAGCAGCAAACCTGTAATTTTTTCTCTCCCACAAACACAACACAGCAGTTACACCTTCTCAAATTCTTCATTGCAGGTGCACAGATCCTATGCTACGAATCACAAATTAAGAAACTCATCCGCTCACACTTTTGCTACAGTTGCTGCAGTAAACATGGTGCAAAACACATTCACACACCCGTATCAAAAAATGTGAAGTCATGAACAAAATTTGCACATCTGCAAATCAGTATGTGAATTTATGCAATGAGAGTTGCACACCTATTTTCTCACAAATATATATTTTTTCTTGGATATATTTCTATCACAAACACAAGTCAATAACATATTTTAAATAAGCGCGTTGGTCAGCTACGTTGGTTACTTAGGTTAGCTCCCCTTGCTTCTCGAAAGGTAAGCTAGCTAACACTAGTTAGCTTGCTATCCAATCGTCTCTCGCTAGTTGCGAAAGATACCCCCTAAGATATGAACAAAAGCATAATGGTGGGTGATATCAGAAAACATACCTGAAACATCAGGTGGCAGCTCCTCTGCTGAGTGAGGGAAGAAGCACTTTCTCCAGTGATGTCACGGGGGACTAATTAAATCTAGCTCCACCTTGGGCAACTACAATGGTAAAATGCTGCTTACATATTGATGCATCAGTATTAACAATCTAATAATGTCATATATTATATCAGTGACAGGGGACTTTTTTTTTCCAAAATATGTACTTTTACTTTGGATACTTTAAGTACATTTTGGTTATCATACTTATGTACTTTTACTTAAGCAGGATTTAAAATGCAGGACTTTTTATATTGTTGTACTGGTACTTTTACTTAAAGAGGTACTGCACACTTAAATGTGCTTTTGAGCTGTAAACTAAATGATATGACTGTACTGTGATGAATCACATCAATGCTGGTGTTAATATTGACATTTCTTACTAAATGTATAAAAATCAGCATTTCATGGGTTGAAAATGGCTCAACATGCCATCTACTGTCTTAAATCAGCTCTGACCCTTGTAAGGTCAATGCTGACAGTCAACCAGTTGGGACTTGAAATTAAATTTACATAAAAAAGACTCTAATCAGTGTCAGTCAGTCTCCCCCATGTCCCCTGACCACCACACTGCGTAGCTACACCACCTGTTGTTCCCTCACTCGTTGCATTTTTTAGTATGCCGGGAGGGAGGGTTCTTGCTGAATCTGAGGGTGTAGTTACACTTTAAGTAAAGGATTTGAGTACTTCTTCCACCACTATTATTAATATGTTGATACAATATGAGGGACCAGCTCAAGATGTTTACATTTTGGTTAAAAAAATCTAAATAATGTGAGTCTCAAATACAGTAGAAACAAATCTGTCAGGACTGACAAACCATATAACCACAGTGAATTCTTGGAATTGAACCAGGCTCATTACAGGGTCTGGCTTCTAAGAAAAATCTACTGATTTATTGTCAGTGTGTGAACTAAATCAGACATGGTGTTTGCAAAAGGTGACAGGTGATAAGGATAATAAGAGGTGATAAGTCAAAAGTATTAAACAGATCAAGGTCAAGCACAACTTGCAAAAATAGACGTCTATATGCTGTAAGCTCTAAGTTGATTACTCAAAATAGCTACTTGTTGCATGTAATCATCTTTTTAAGTTATTACTGTAATGAGACATTTAGTATCAAGTAATCCTAGATAAAAGATTGAAATTAGAATGTAATATCAACCCATATTGTGTTCATCTAGTTCATAGTTAGTTCCAGTTGGGCAACTGCTGGGGCTCAAGGCCCTTAGGGGCCCAAAACCCCCAGGTTCACTGCATGTCAACTGTCTTTAATTTCATTAATTGCACATTTGTTTGAGAAACTGCACCACTTCTGCACAAAATAAACAAAGGCAAGGTTTTTCATTACTACCTAATCTTGTGACACTGTCTTGTAGAAGGGCCCTCTGTCAAAATCAGGTTTTACTTCCTTTATTATTTTAGTTCAAATAGTTTTTAAAGTTTTAAATCAAATGAGCACAAATTGACACACAGGTGTTGTTCCAGCCTCGGAGATGTGGTCAGTTTCTGGGTCTCTGGGCATGACGCTGGCGTGTACTGTATTGTGTGCCCTGTGTGGGCGGGGGGAGTCAGTTGGGGCCCAATAGCAATTGTTTTGCCCCGGGGCCCCTTAATAGTTTAATCTGGATCTGCAGTGAAAAAAGTCTACTAAAAGAGTCATTCGAAATTAGATTTAAACAGTGACATTGTTAAATTACTGATGTATGAGCCAGTATTTTGTGTGTAAGTGTTTAAATACTTTATTAGGTGTGTTTATGGGGTAGGTGGATTCTATGTACTGTTATTAAATTCAACCCAGGAATGATCTTTTATAGGGTAACCGTAAAATGTGCCAGAGTAGTAAAACTGCAGAGCCTCACAAAATGGTATCATGTCAAAACGGTACACAACATGAGTAAATGCACTTTGTTACACTCCACCTCTGGCTCTGATTGGGCAAGGGCTCAGTGTTATTGCAGTACGGTCCAGTATTAAGCATGTACTGTACATATGGAATAAATATTTGGCTTTTTATAGGAACATAGTGCTACAATTAATGTGTCAGTTTTCACAACAATATTTGGGCTTCTGTGTCTGAATAGCAAGCTGCCAGGTGTCAGGGCAATAAAGCAGATCTACTGTTTAGGAAACCACAGAAGCAAATGTAGTTACAATCATTCATGTAAGGACTGACTTAAGAAGTGGACCTCAAATGGAGCCCTGTTACACTCATCCACAAACATTCCTATGGCAGTAAGGCAAGATAGACAATCTACTAAATGGATTTGGAAAACTGCCCATTATATTTACAGGGGAGTTAATGAATAAAAGAACAACAGATGTGCAGGCAGGTGGCAGATAACAAAAGCAGTCAGGTGACCAACAGAGATGAAAAACTCACCGAGGGCATCTAGTGGAGAGGCATGTCCTGAGGGCTTCTCTGGTTTGCACAAAGGCAAACTCGGATATGTTCGTGTGGCTGTTTATTTTATACTTGTATGTAGTACGTTTAGGTTTGTTTTCATCTCCATTTCAGACCCACCAGTCTGAGACTGAAGAAGAGGGACAGGCCGTGTAGGTGTGACTACTGACAGGACCACCCCCACACCATCATAATCATCGGGAAGGCCTTCGAGGAGCCAGGATGATGGTGGGGATTTGGAGCCTAGAATCAGAAGAATTGACAAGATCAAGACAGGCTCGAACCAGGAAAAATGACTGATGATTATGGAACAAAGCAAGCGCACGGTAGCAGGGTTATCAACATTAGCAGCGAGGAATATCACAAACTGGGGCGTCAACCTGTGAGGCAGGTCAAGGATGAACAACCTGTCTGCTTGGGAGGGCAGCCAGGCGACTTGTGAGACAGGCTGGACTGCTCAAAAAAGAAGTTTGGGCAATGGAGGCTGGACCATTCAGGGATCTTCCCAGATGCTGGAGCAACAGGTGGGGTTACTCAGGAAGATGGCACAAAGATAGCTTGGTTCCAGATCTGTGAATCACCTCCCACATATCCAGTTTGTTCAGTAATACCATGTGAATGGTGATGCAGACAGCTGCCTCCCAGTGCTGATCACTAGATGTGGCCATAACAATTCCCAGAGAAACCGATGACCTCTCTTATTTTCTACCATAGCTCTTTACAGGGGAATACTGGGACGTGTCCTCTAGGTCCTTCATTGGCCAGCTTGTACTGTAACAATGACTGAGCTTGGACCCAAAATCAGACTTAGTAGGTGTGGTAAAAGGTTTTTTTCAACTTTAGGTTCACACAGCAACAGGTAGTCATAAAAGGGAAGTAGAAGGACAACTGATCTAAATACTGTGGAGGGAAGCAACATAAAGAATCTATCTGGTAAATGTATGTGAAGAATGTCTGTATATACATGCAGTATATTGGGGAGCTTTTTACATTCATCTACATTAGTGTGAGCATGACTTAAGTCAGGGTCAGGGAGCCTTCAGAGGAATGCTAAATGAGGATAAAGTTACAGCAGGAGGGTCAGCAAGGTCTGTGGCTAAATGTTTATTTGCCCATGTCACCCTCCTCTGTCATGTCTTTTTTTTTTAAATAAAAAATATTATGGAAGACAATCTGAGCAAACCAGTTAGATTTTCAGGTTTAACTATAGACCGTATGCAGTCTATGGTATATACAGAAATATACAAAATGTGATTAAATGCTATTACCCACAGCTATATGGCAATTACAATTACAAGACAATTAATATTAATTTCATTTCTGAAACAGATATAGTAAGTCTGGAACTTGTTTAGCCTTGCTTAACAGTTAACTAGCATAAAGGAACAGCTAGCATAGTGAAAACTACAACACTTCTCATTCCAGCAACTCTACTTTACATGTGTATTGTTCATTTTATAGGTGTAGAAATGAAAAACAAGACATGGTTTTAAGAAGTTAGTTGCTTACCCACTGGAGCTATTGGTTGTGGTCGTGTTTGCTAGCTGACATTAGCTAACAAGTAAATGTGACGATTTTGGAGTTGGTGGAAGTTGTATTTTTTCACTTAATACTCTGCTTATCTACTTACAGTCTTAATACTAAAATAGACTAAAGCTTAATTAATATGTTTAGCCACTGGGGGCAGCAGAACTGCAAAATGAGCTCACAGACACAGTCCTGACCAGCCTTAAAAGTTGTTATGCTAACGTGTTAGCATATAATTGCCTAATGTTACTTGCATCCAACACCCACCGAGCAACATTTCCATCGTATTTCTGGTCAGCTGCTGAATGTAGCCAAGTCCAATATTCACTCTCCCTTTAGCTCTTTGGTCGTCAAGAAACTCCTGAGAAAATAGCTCAGTCTTTAGCTAGATATTTGACGTTCTTAACCAGCTAGCTACTCGTTAACTTTCTGTCTGCAGTTTGGTGGTGGGCAGGTAGCTAGCAGTAACTTCGTTGCTGAGAACAGCTGCCTGTTGCTGCTGGAAATGGGGTCCACAAGAGTGAGACCCAACCATACAGCAATTGTGGGCTGTAAAACCAAATATTATTTGATTCAGTGATACTGAGCGGGACATTTTACAGTTGAAAAATAACCTTGTCTGTGCTCTCTGCTGAACAGACTAGCTATGTTTCTAAACTACCTCAAACTACTCTTTGGTATTTCTCTGCTTCAATTTATTGCTGACTTGTATTGTATGGAGGATCATTTTACCCTAAATTAAAATTAAAATGCAAAATGTACTTATACTCAGATATTGAAATTACAAATTTCTCTATCACAATATCAATTTGTCATTTTGATATACAATTTTCTTTTCCAGTAACCTTTTCAAAAACATTTTATTTTTCATTTTCCCTTAATTTTGGGTAAGATTTTCATAGGACATGTCAATGCAATATATACTGTATGTATGTGATAAATTCATATTGGCCAACATATAATTTGGCCTCTAATATAAATTCAGATTAATGCAGGACAAAAAAGTTCCTTTAAAGCCCCTACACACCCATAATTCACCCATACAGGTGTTTTCACTTTATTTAAGTAAAAGGACAAAAGTATTAGCATCAAAATATACTTAAAATACCAAGGGTAAAAGTACTCATTATGCAGAATGTCCCATTTCAGAATAATGTATATTATATGATTGGATTATAATTATTGATGCATTCATGTGTACATCACTTTAATGTTGCAGCTGGTAAATGTGGGGCTAATTTTTTTTTTAAATTAATATTTAAATTTAATATTTAATTTTTAATAATCTTAACCTTCAAAGTAACTACAGCTGTCAAACTAAATCTAGTTAAAAAAAAAGTACAATGTTTGCCTCTGAAATGTAGTGGAGTAGAAGTATAAGTAACATAACATGGAAATACTCAAGCAAAGTACCTCAAAATAGTACAGTACTTGAGTAAATGTACATACTTACATCCCACCACTGATTAACACCACCTACAACTACACTATTGTGTGTTACAAATCATTTATTAAATGTTTAAAGAAAAGTGTTTTTTGTATGTATGTATACGTGTGTATCTGTTACCAAATAAAAATTAAAAATATGTGTGTGCAGATATATGAGTGCAGAAAAATGTTTCAACCCGATCTCCCCTGTAATATGAATTCAAAGATCCACTGTTTGATTATTCCACATATATTTGACTGTGGTTTTCTGTTTGAATCCTCATTTAACAAACGCATACTATAATATTATACACAGATGAGAAGGCACACAGTGTCTCTATGAAGCAACACACCTCTAAAAAAAGAAAGATTCAAATTGTATTCCTGTATGAATTGATGTTTGTGCCAGTTAAGCCAACCTTGACACCCCCGGCAGAGACGCACAGTTAGTACGGACCTGAACGGTTGCTCGAGCGATGACGCTTCAGTCTCAACGGTTTATTTTAGCTTCGGTATTTTTCCTGCTCCGCTTTACATTTCCCCCTTGATGTTACACACATTTTGTTTTCACCCGGGTGTAGCCTATAAGCTAGCCTTCCTCTCAGCTCAGCTTGGATATTAATCGCCTTTTCCGTCATATTTTCGCTCCCGCATGCCGTTTCCCCGCTGTCTTTACTGCATTTAGATGTATTTTGTGTCCCTTGTTTCCTCCAGTAACCCATGTCTGTGTGCATCCCGCTTCCCTGCGCTCTCAATAGATGGTGCAAGTCAAAATGTCCAAATCGCCCGTAGACCCACTGTCTGCTGTGGAAACAGGCTCTCAGTCGCACTATTTTCAGGTAAATCCACACACTTTACTCCTTTATTCAATCACATCTTGACTATTACCACCACCGAGTTAAAGTGCGGTGGAGGAAAAACGGTTAGCTAACGTCTTGCTACTTGTTGTTGAAATTGAGGCGTCGAATTTGGCAGCGTGCTACTTTTTCTTTATTTATTTCTTTATTTTTTTGTTACCTCCGCCGTCACTGAAACTGCAGATTGATGCTTGATCGGTGAAAAGCCAGTGGGTGCGATCATAAAGTAGGCTCACATATGTCTCATGCACACACATAAACACAAACAGGATAAAACCTCTCAAGATGTTGATACATTTGCTGTTTGAGATCAGGCCTTTTATGGATTCTGTATTAATGTTTTATTATTTATTTCAATCGCATTTCCTGCTGCGCTTTATCTACACCAATGTAGGGAAAAACAGTAACATAATTGGACCTGTATGCTGAATTTTTTTGGTGTAAAGGTACAGACAGACTATATGCTTCTGACTCACCTGTAGCCTGAATCTACAGGGCCTGTCAGTTCACACACTGCAACATCCACGCTGTCTTATTAATGGACTGTGTTACAAGAGGCCTGAGGAAATCTCTCTCCTGCATTACACAGACCAGTATGTGCAGCTAGATTAATTCAGTCCTGAAATATCTATGATATTGGCAAAGCTGCAGCTGATTGTAGTTACCGCTCTGGTACACAGCAGCTCTTTTACACCAGTTTTCCCTCAATGTGGGCTTATATTTGGTCAAATTTACAAAGGAAATCCTTAAAAAATCAGCTGGTTTCTTCATCTTTCTATCTATGTATCCTTTTTCCCCCCTCACTTGTGTGTGTGTCTCTCTCATCACAGCTGCCCAGGAAGTTGCCTAAACGCAAGAGCCGCTTCAAACGCTCAGATGGCAGCACGTCTTCTGACACAACATCCAGCTTCATCAAACGGCAGGTAAAAGCTCTTGGAGCCATTTGTTGGCTTCTCTTTCCTTATTTATGCAGGCATTGTAGGCTACACCATGCCCTGGTACATCACAGTCACAGGTAGATTATCACACTGGTGGACAGTCGGAGGGAAGAACAGTAACTTCTATGGGAAATGTAGGAAACGTGTGCTCTAAACTCTGAATAAAGCTATAAGGGTGTTGCGAAGGCTCAAAAATTACAGTCTGGCTGCTCTCAGTTATAATCACATTATAATCTGTTAGAATACACTCCTGTGTTCCCCCAAGACTTGTGGTCAATAATGATTCCCGAGACAGCTGATCAGTTTACTGCACTTTAATGCAATGTAAACATTGTGCGTGTGTGTGTGTGTGGTTCTGAAAGATAAACAATACAAGGTAGCCATTAATAACACACAAGCTAACAAACTAACACGAAACTGTATCCTACAGTGGGCTAATATTAACCTAGAACTAGAAACTCAAATAACAGCTAGAAACCTAAATAACCATTCAGAAAAAATGTATGCATCATAGGCCGCATTACACGCATAAACTTCAAACGGTAAGAAACTGTCAAAGTAAGCATAAGTGTAATAGAACTGTTTGGTGCTGTTTGCGGCAATAAATTATGCATTTTACACCTATTAATTTACACTGCAATTACAGAATCATCATATTGTCAACAGTGCAATGACGATGTATCTGGTAAGTAAACATCACAACTTACATTTCTCTGGACGCACACAAAGCGGTGGATCAACTGTGAACAGAGTATCAACATAAACAGATAAACTAAAACTGTATCATGCTGCATCTGCTTTCCTCCCCTAAACTAGTAAGCCTAATACAATCTTCAGAACAAAGGGTTTAAAGCTGCTTTTTCATCAGAACAGATGTTTCTGCATTGTTTTGTTGGCAGTGGTGCAGCACCTATATTATTTTCAGGTATAAGCTATTGGTGGAGAATCAAGCTTCCTCTTCTTTTGGACTCACAATAGTTACAAAAAGACATTTAGTTGTGTATTTATTATCCTTTTATCCAACACATGAATGTTCCTGCTCTGCATCTTCACCCACAGAGCTCCTCTCCTCAGTTTCAGTTGCTATTTTACCCAGTAGAGAGCAGCAAAAAGCTTTAAAGTGGCAGCGTGTTACATCAAAATCCCAACACAGCCAAGTTTTTTTAATTAATGTTTTCAGGTCAAGCACGTGCGGAATACTCTAATGGAGATTTGGTGTTATTTAAGACGATCTCTAACTGGGAAAAAAAAAGCAAAATCATGCTGTTACTGTGTGGCGAATCCTCTAGATCAGCTGATTCTGAAGATGTATTTGATTTGATTTGGGTGTCAGTGTAAAGCAGAGCTGGTTGTAGTTTCACAGAGAGTCCAGAAGAGGGGAGAACTTGATCCCTGTTCAAAGCAGGATGTGAGGATTCAAGAGGTTTCGCCGGGCCACAGACGGACACTGTGCATGCAGAGCTCATCCAAAACCGCTAGATCCCTGAGGTTCATGACCCTTATCAAAGAGGGAAATTCAGGAGTTGGGGAGGATTCAAATTCCTTTCCAAAAGGAGCCCAATTTACTATGATAGAACACGGCTCTTCATAGTCCTGCAGGCTTTTACACCATCTGTAGAAAATGTTCCAAGTATCCATTTAGTTCTGATTAATTAATCGATTAGAATAGAACAGGATGAAATGGATTAGGGTAGAATAAAACTTTATTGTTCGCCAAGGTGGAAAATTATCTTTGGCTCATCTGGCAGTTCATTAAAACATTAAAACATATAAACACACATAACAACATTGACAGCATGAAGTAGCTGATTAATCGATTAGTTGATTGACAGAAAATTAATCTGCAACTATTTTAATGACTAATGAATGCTTTTAAGTCATTTTTCAAGTAAATATACCAAACACTCTTTGTCATATATGATAGTAAACTGATCAGTCTTTGGGTTTTGAACTGCTGGTTGTACAAAACAAACAATTCAATGACATCAACGTGGATTTAAGTAAACTGCAACTGATATTGATATCTCTTTTATGACTTTTGGTAGAACAAACAATTAATCGATTAATTGATCAGCAGATTAATCGATGATATTAGTTGAAGCCAAAGTGTTTGAACCAGCTTTTGTCTGGACTTAATCAACTAGATCCTAAACTGAAAATCTAAAAACGTAGTTGATAGGAAAGAAGTTGAAATGTCTCTTCAATAAGATAAAGTAGTGCTGAAACGATTAGTTGATTAATCAACATTTTATAGACCAAACGATTATCAGCCGATTAATCGATAGCTGTTGTGTTTATATTTTATATGTTCAATATTCAATTCAAGGGAAGCTTCTTCAGAAAAAAAAGAAAAAAAACGTTAACCTAGCCTGTTTCATTCAACATTCAAAACTGGAATTTTGTCCACTGCAACTAATGATTATTTTCATTATTATTATTTTCAGCAATTTATATGCTGATTATTTTCTTGATTAATTGTTTAGTCTATGAAACGTCAAAAAGTCAACAGCCATCACTACTTTCCAAAGTGACATCCTTAAATTGCTCATATTTGAGAGGCTGGAACCAGTAAATATTCTTGCTTGAAAAACGACTCAAACAATTAATCGACTATCACGGAGCTTTTCAAAGTGGGAGGAGGGGCTCCCAACAGTTTCAGGGGAGGCTCAGTGAATGGAAGTGAAAAAATATTACATTAGTTATTACATTAGTTATCAAAAGGAGATCACATAGAATAGCCTAAATGTGTGTGATTTGGTTAGAGATAGTTTTGGGGAATTGTATTGTTTTTCCCACTGTCCCAGAGTCAGAAACTATTAAATGCCTTAGGACAGACCTTTTTATGTATTTGGTGTAGTCTAAAGTTATGTCAAACAGTGATATTAGGTTATCTTGGCTCAATTGTTGAGTGTCTATGGGATCGAATACCATAATCAAAATCCAATAGGCATCCAGGAATTGAGTGAAACTAAGCAGGTAAACTAAGGGTGGTGAGGAGGCGCCTTTTTCCAAGCTTTGTCTGAGGGGAGGCCCACAGTCTCAGACTTTGAAAACCCCTGGACTGTCAAAATACTTGCCAATAAATGTTCTAATCATTGCAGCTTATAATCAAAATGTAGCTGAAAAGAAAATAGTTGGAACAAAAAAGTTTAAAAGCAAACATGCGATTCAAACATGATGAAAAATACCACTGTTTCATGCACAGCAACATTACCATGAGGGAATGTGGAGCAGTGTAACTGAGAGACGTTAGCGAGAAGTGGGGGAAAAAAGGGCTGAGCAGACATCTTCTTCAGGAGGGGGACATTAGTTATCCTGATCAGGGGGCTTAATGACAATCTCCAGATTCCCTGAGAATATTGCACGGCTTAAAATATTCATGATGCTCATTTTGAAGGCCTCAGGCAATGTGATGTGTGGGTTCACTGTTCACACGAGGACCTTTTAGTTTCTTTTCAATCATTACCGTCTCTCTGCACGCACAACAGGCATCCGCCCCCACCACATAGGTGATATGACAAAGTGTTTTATGCAGAAGGAGTAAATTTCCAGCAGATAGTTTCTTGTCTGTGATAGGGGTGGGGTGTCTGTGGAGGAGCAGTGGAGTATGACTCATTTCTGCAGCAGGATACAATAAGCAGTATGCTGCCATAAGTGTGGATGTATGTGTTATATGTAGGACATGAGGCTTTCAAACAGGAGGAGAAATCTTGAGCTATGTGTGATTATAACAGCGGTTTCTTCTCTGTTTCCTCTCGACTCGGTGCACTTTGAATTGGGCTTTAATGGAAATAAATAAGAATGTGATGTAAATTTACAGAGGTGGTTTGAAGTGACGCAAAAGCTGCGTTGGTTGTTGTGTGTGTGTGTGTGTGTGTGTGTGTGTGTGTGTGTGTTGGGATGGGATGAGGTAGGGTAAGAATAGAAAAGAAGGTGTTGCCGGCTCCAGTGCAGGTTGTCCCTGGTTAGGGGATGGAACACAGTACAGTCTGTCCGCATTTTACAGCATGTAGTATATAGAGAGAGGGAGGGACCGGCAGCAGCAGCATCACCACATTAACTGAGTAAGTACAAATGACTCCCGACACAGTCAGCTTCTTCTTCTCCCTGTCTGAAACTCCTCCCGTCTCTTTGAAGCCTTTCCATCGCATTGTCGCCGCTTGTCTCTCTCTTTTCCTTTGTCTTCCTCCTTCACCTCTTCAACAAACGCTTTTCGTTCCGTCACCTGCTTTACTTTTTGATTACCCATGTGCACTCTTCACAGTTCCTCGCAGAGTCTTGTGATTGATCAATTTAACATACCGTATGCCTGATATTGACTTTGATATTGATGTAAACACAGAGTGATTTATTGCTTTGTGTAACAGAGAGCTCTGTGCATGTGTAACTTGCTGACATTGAATTACGACTGCACAGTTAATCGAACACTTTTTGAAATTGGATATTTGGAAACTGGATTTCCAAATCACTGGAGCTTGCAGTTTGTTTGTTTTTTTCATTTTTTGCTCTGAGAGAAAGGTGTTTCAGCCTCCTAAATAATATATTCTGCTGTTGTGCAGAATCTCCTTCCTGCAAAGAAAGCCAGAGCAATATGATTTTAGCATTAGCATACACCCACTGCATTTTATTTTACATAATTTCAAAGGAGCATACTGTGTTTTGCGTTTTTAATCCATTTATTAGAAATCATGTATACTCAACATTACTACCAACCATTTTTAAGGCGTGCAGTAGATTTTTGAGTCCTGTTTTTCCTGCTATCCAAGTACAAATTGTTTTTGACTATGCTAGCATCGTGGCTCTAGGTATGGCAACGTCGGTCTGTCGGTCAGTCCACCACTTTGGTCCAGACTGAAATATCTCAACAACTATTTGATGGATTGCAATGAAATTATGTGCAGACATTCATGAGGATGAATTGTAATAACTTTGATGATCCTGCAATTGTTCATTCAGTGCCATCGTCAGGTCAAATTTTCAATTTCTCCAGTACTTTGGACATACCCATCAGCCTCAGCTGTACTTTGTGTTTTGTGCTAATTAGCAAATGTTAGCATGCTAACATGCTATACTGTGATGATGAACATGGTAAACATAATACCTGCTAAACATAGCATGTTAGCATTGTCATTATGAACAAATTATCATTCATAGCATGCATTCAGCTCTAAGCACCGGTGTGCCTAAAGGGGCCATTGTGCTTCAATAGAACTGCTTGTCGGATGGTCAAACATCCTCAAATGGGTAGACATCCTAAGGAGGGTAGACGGGTTATAGGTTCACCAATATTATCGGCTGATGATAATGTTTTGACTATAAAAATTATAACTGAAGAGGTTGAGTTAGAAATGAAAGGGTTCACAAACATTGTGGATATCAACTAACTTAACTTCAACTAATATATTTATATTAACAATGTATTTATATTAACTGTGTGTAATGTGAAAGGAGTCACTCACGCTGTAGTGATGAACCCTCCGAGAATTATCACCCGACTCTGCAGCTTTACAGAGCGTTTCGGCCTCTTTCAGTTCATTGTTTTGCTTTTTCACCCCTTAACTTTACTGTTACGGTTCACTCTCAACAAGATCGTTTTCTGCCACAACAGGCAGCTGTTTTTTTAGCAACAAAAAACAGCCCTGATAAGGCTTCTGTTTGCTACCTGCTCAGCACCAATAGCAGACAAACAAAGTTAGCGACTAGCTGGTGAACATAGTGGAGCATTTATCAGCTAAAGGGCCAGATATTTCCCTCAGGAGTTGGTGGAGACCAAAAATAGAGCTAAAAGAGAGTGAATATCTTGACTTGGACTCATTAGATGGACACAAACATGACTCTAAATGAATGCTAACGTTGCTCCATGTCTGCTGGATGTGTAAATAAGCAACTGTTTGCTAACACTTTCACCATGTCAACTTTATACGGTGATAATATGTCAGCGTAATATATGTCAACAAAATCATTGAATGCAGGTTTAATAATGTCAGAAAACATTAATAACAGATATATTTGTTGTCTAGAGTTATTCCTTGTCTTAAAAGACCCGTCAGTCAAGTTGGGAGTGGTACATTCCAATCTTGCATTTAGATTTTCTCTCGTGTGGTTTTCTTTGCATTTTGATCAATGATTGTTGCTTTACATTTGCTCTTTTGCATACTGTACCATGGCTAACCAGATGATTAACCTACAATTTAAGAACAGATGTCTTGCCAAAAGAAATGCGAACACACTGAATGTAAATTGTTAAACCACTGAACGATGTATCAGTAAAATCATGATAAAATTAATGTAGAAATTCCCTGCTGTTCTGTCCCTAGACTGTAGGATGAGTCGAGGCCCTCTTGAGGACTCAACTAGCTGGATGACACACTTCCTTGTTGGCCCCTCCCTGTGGAGTTGAGGCCATCAGTGTTGCAGTGTGTGAAGAATAATCACAGAAGCAGAATAGGAAGGAACAGAGTTAAATTTAGCCCCCCAGACAGGGACATTAGCAGTTAAAAAAAAACAAGACATCCTCAGACCAGACAATAAAGATGTACTCACAATTGTTACACTCTGCATTGCAGCTTAGCTTCGCCTGCAAAATACACAGTTTTCTGTTAGGTTACACTGGTGGTAACACTGTTTTTTTTTTGTTGTTTGTTTGTTTTTGGGGGGGGATTTGACAAGTAGCTAGGACAGAGAGTGTGCAGCAGAGGTCCACAGCCTCATGTCCAAACATTAATAATGAATAGCAATCACAGCCCGGGCAGCTCACTGTGTTAAACAGCTCTCTGACATAACGCCTTTCCCCTGCGCCCACCACCATATTTATTCCACTTTTATGTCTGTGTGTGTTTGAGTGTGCTCCCAGTGAAGACAGGGAAGCCGTTACAGTGAGAAATTTCAGATTCATGTCTTTATCAGGCTCTAGCGCCGTCCTCCTAATCAGCTAGGTATGCAACTCTCTCTGACCGTCTCTATCTGTGTGTCTCTGTCTCTACCGTGGTCACGGTCCTTTTTTCCTTGCCCCCACCCCCCACCCCCCTCCTGCTGTGTTTCCCCTCTTTTCTTCTATCTGCGATGAGGATAAATATCTAGGTCTCACTCCACTCCTTCATGGCATTTTATTATGTTCTAATCTCATCTTCCCCTTGAGATAGCATCGCTTTATCTTGTCGTATAAATCGTTTATACCTCTCTCCAGTCTCTCCAACCATCCTTCAGTCACTCTCCGTCCTCGTAAACATCCTTCTCTTTTCAGTATATCTTGTCAACGATATTCACCCCCCCCCCCTTCTCTGTCTCTCTTTCTATCTATCCCGTCTATCACCCTCCTTTTCTCTGTCGGCGCTGCTCTGGCGCTGGTGCAGTGTTGCCTTGCAGAGCTTGTGAGTGCTAGAAGTCAGATCTAGTTATCTAACATAGACACATACACAAAAAAATAAACGAGGAGAGGTGTTCGCTGGCCGTTTCTCTGGGGCTTGAAGCGGTATTGTAGATTTTGGATTATATGTATGCATTCTGAAGCGCAGAGAGAGCAAAGGTGGTGGTTGTTTTTCATGTCTGGGCACTTTTTTTTGTATTTTGAGCCTGAATTTCCTTTTGTTGTGCTGTTGCTAATTGGTCCTCCAGAGGATTCATTTGTATATGTTGGCAAGATGGATGACCAGGAATAAGTCACTGCACTCTGGAGGAGAGGAAAACCAAAGTGAAAACTGTATTATGTGCTGGGTTTTTTTAGTTTCTTTACACCTTGCTTTATTTGCAAGAGCATGCTTGATCGTCTCAGTATATATGAATGTAATCATGAATATTGGAGTTACCTGTGAGAGGTTTATCTGAGCATTTTCTCCTCCGCCTCATTCGTCACTTCTCTTATTCTTTTAATTTCTTCTTTGTCTCCCTGTCTCACCTCTCTCTCTCTTGCCTGACTTGAACATGTTTTTGCTGCAGTGGTTCTCTTTACTGACAGATTCAGGACTGAGTTCCTTCAGAGAAGCCAAATAGACCAAATATAGGAGAGCTCACACACACACACACACACAAACTGCATCTAGAGCATCACTTCCTATTCTTCTCCTTTTCTTGTTTTTCTCTTTGGAAAGCAGCATCATGGTTAGCGTTTGCACTGGCAATATGATTATTTTAACTACAATAAACAATTATTGTCATTATGGATTAACGTGCCGGTTATTTTCTCAATTAATTGATTATTCGTTTTGGGTATAAAATTTCAGAAAACTGTGAAAAATGCCATGGTGTCGTTTTCAAATGTCTTGTTTTTTTCCTGCCAACAGTCCAAAACCCAAAGATATTCAGGCTCATCATTATATAAGTTAGATTAAAGCGGTAAAACTTTACATTTGAGAAGCTGGAACCAGTTAGATTTTGCCATTTTTGCTTTAGAAACGATTTAGTTGCTGACAAAGTTTCTGTTGATCAACTGATCATTTAAACAACTAATCGTTTCAGCTCTACAGTGAATGACACAGACATATAAGAAAATAATCACAGGAACTGCCTTAGAAGCTTTGAATAAAGCAGCACCTATTGAGCATTTTCACCCTTTTACTTTATTTAAAATGTCTTTGTGTTTGTGTGCTTTATCTGTCGCTTTCAGCATAACGTGCTAGCCATCCCTGGGATATGTCCTTAAACTGCTTACAATGAAAAATGATAGCCAGCATATATTTTGCTAATGAGGAGGCGTCCTTGGAGAATAAACAGGGGAATAAAGGATGTATATGTGGTGCACTGTGGGGGATGATGAAATGGATTGGGGCCAAGCAGGAGAGAAGAGGAAGCAGTTGCCTCCTTTGTGCTATATTTGGTCTACCAGAAGATGGCTGGTGTGGGAGAGCAAAGCATTGTGTTGTAGATACACACAGGCTCACACATGAATGTGTTCATGAATACAGACATGTATTTGCATGCACACCTGCACACAAAGACTGCGGAACAGAAAGACAAATTAAAGCAGAAGTATAAACAGAAACAGATTTACTTATCTAACCTCAAACCAAGATGCCTCAGTAATCTTGGTTTGACTAGATGATCTTAATGTAAGTTATGAAGTTATTAATTACAATACCACAAATAATGTCCCTACCATGTCCATCTCCAACTCTCTGACAGGGGTCGGCTGATTCGTACACCAGTAGACCGTCGGATTCAGACCTGTCAGCAGAGGAGGACCGCGAGGCGTATCGGCGTGAAGCCGAGCGCCAGGCACAACTGCAGCTCGACAGAGCTAAGGTACGTCATGCAGTGATTTATACTACTACATCCTGTAGTGTTTTAACAGATCTACCCTCCCCAAATATTTGTTACCAACCACACACGTCATCAGATCCTCCAAAAGCTAAAAGAAAAATTGTCTCCTCGTAATATTCAGTGTTAAACCGACTCCAATACATACTGGATGCACAGTGAACTCCTCCTGCTTCATGTTGGTGTTCATTTCAACCAGCAACAATGAACACAACAACCTCTGCACGCCATGCACTGATCACTCGCACTGATACACACGTTACATATAAACCAGTTACTGTTATCTGTATAGATTTACAAACCAAAGACATAATTCAGTCAAACAACAGAGTTAAATCTACAGTGCATATACAGCCAAAATGCTGTTTTTAGTGCAAACCAGAGGTTGTTTTGCATGTCTCAAGTAAATCTCAAGTCTTAGCTGTAAAGTCCAGAGTCAAGCTCCAAGTCTAGACCAACAGGTCCCAAGTCAAGTCCAAATCCTAAACTTTGCATTTTGAGTCCTGAAGAAGGCATCATGAAAGTAGGAGTAGCAGCAACGGCAGGTTAACTTGACTGCTGGTCACCCATCCATGACAGATAGCTTTAAAAGACAATATTTAGACTACCAAATCTTGGATGCAAAGATCTCTTTGCGACACTGGCTATGTCGAGGGCTCGTTGATTTCATGTTTGCTTAGCTAACGTTAGCTTAAGCCATAGCTGGCCAAAGAACACGAACACTAACCTCAAGTTAACAGTCTTTGTGTAGCCTCAAATATCAAACAAAGTTGGCTGAACATTTCTGTTTTGAGCCTCATGTTTGGCATGTTGGTGTCCAAAGAAATGTCTTTATATCCGGATGTTATAATCCGAGGCCTTATCTGTTAGCTAGTCTGCACTGCCAAACACACCTTTCCCTCTTTCTCGTGCTACATGATTGGCTGCTGTCAGACTGAATCAAAGTATGTGTTGTCAGGAAAAAGAGGAGTTAGATTTTTTGTAATATAGTTTTTCATCTTTGGGCTTGGGGAGGGGAATCAAGTTATTCAAAGTCCAAGTGAAGTCACTGGTGTTAAAGTCAAAGTCGAGCCTAAAGTCACCAGACTCGTGACTCAAGTCCAAACCTCTGGTGCACACTGTCTTACACATTTGTACTCTTATATGCTTGTGCTGCAGTTTCCATCACTGACGAGTACTTATTTATTGTCGCTACAGTCCAAACCTGTAGCGTTTGCAGTAAAGACGAATGTGAGTTACTGTGGAGCTCTGGATGAGGGCTGTCCCGTCCAAGGAGCTGCAGTCAATTTCGATGCCAAAGACTTCCTGCACATCAAAGAAGTGAGTGATTACCTGCTGTTAATGATGTTGAACCCCTCCATTACATTAAAACAACACAGATATACGTGACACGGTTCTGTTGTCTTACTGAACTTAACAGAAGTATAATAATGACTGGTGGATCGGTCGGCTAGTAAAAGAGGGGGCAGACATCACCTTCATCCCCAGCCCTCTACGACTGGAGGCCATGAGACTCAAACAGGAGCAGAAACAAAGGTCAGTTAAGGTATCAAGCTTCTCAGAAGACTCATTTCCACAATATAAGTTTGATAATTTAGTGTGTTGTTGTTGCAGGAAAACAGGGGGTAACTCCTCCAGCTTAGGAGACATGGTGACTGGGAGTTGGAGGACCACACCACCATCTGCAGGTGAATGTAAGTACGACAAATCTTTCTCTCATTTATGCTGGAACAGAAACCAACTTTTCCCTCTGCTGTCTTCTGTCTTTTTTTCTTTCATTGATTGTTATTTTCTTGTTTTCACAAGCCAAACAGAAGCAAAAACAGGTAGGTTTTGGCACTTTATGATGACACAGCATGTGCTCGTAATACATCGTTTTAAGTGATAAATAAATGTCATTAAATGTCATTAAATGTGTGTACTTAATAAATAATTGTAGGCCTTATTGTCCATCATTCTTTGACTGTTATGAACATGAAAAAGGTATTAAATTTAATTCTATGTGCTATTAAAAACCAAATGTAATTTGGTGAACTCTACAGAAACCCTGATTGTGTTTGTTAGCGTTTCACAACAAACAAACCCAACCCCCATCCTTTCTTACCCCTGCTCTCTCTGTTCTTCATCCCTCTCCCCTCGTCGTCCCCTATTTCTGGCAGGAACACGTCCCTCCCTACGACGTGGTGCCCTCTATGAGGCCGGTGGTCCTCGTGGGACCATCGCTGAAGGGCTATGAGGTTTGCTTCTCCCCATTTCACCTCCAGCAGACAGGGAATGATGCCTCACTCTGTTAAAACTGTTCCTACACTGCTGCATTTGTTGTTTCAATCAAAATCAACTTTATTGAACGATTAAATATCATCATAAGAGGCTTGATCATTGTAGATGCTGTTACAGAATAACTTAAATGTGAAAAGATCAGAAAAGGACCCTGCTACTATTCTAACATGTTTCTTGAATTTTGGGAAACTAAAATAAGGCAGATATTTTAGTTCTGACACCTATTCAATACATTGTCCATTAATCGTTACATTTAATTTGTGAACTTTTGACGAGGGCCAAGCCCTGGAAGCAAACAGACACAGTTTTCTTGATGTTGAGTGTTAGATGTTACATGTACTCAAGTAACTTTTTTGAGTGAATTGTACTTGTTGGAGTAGTTTTAATACAGGATACTGTTAACTCTTTCTCGAATACATTTTGGGAGAAAAATCTAAACTTCTACTACGTTTGTACTTTACATTTGTCACAGGACATTGATTTATTCTTTTTTTATATACTTATGTAGCCTAAAATGTATGGACATTTTCTGATCACATTTAAGAGATTAAGACTAGAACTTTTTGTCCTGGAAAATATGTAACTAATTATCTAATTAGAAAATGATTATATTAAATTTCATCACAGATCTTGACCTTTGACAGTAATAGTGATTGTGATGGTGGTGATTAAACCAAAGCAAAACATTTCTTTTGAAGGTTTGTGTTCTGTCTGTTTAAACAAGTCTGTTTCTTTCCTTTTATTCTTCCACCTATAGGTGACGGATATGATGCAGAAGGCTCTTTTTGACTTCCTGAAACACAGATTTGAAGGAAGGTCAGTAAAACTGGATTTTAGAGATTACAGAATAATCTTTATACTTGTGGAAAGTCAGGATTTTAATAAATCTGATCAAAAGGTTTCACAGCACATTTCACATCCTCTCTATATTTGCGACTGTCCGCAGAATCTCAATCACCCGCGTAACTGCCGACCTGTCTTTAGCCAAGAGGTCTGTCCTCAACAAAAGACCCATAATGGAGAGATCCAACACTCGCTCCAGCCTAGGTGACCGTGTTAATGTCAGCATGAACATTTTATTTTGGTATGAGGAAGCGATGAGTTTAAACTCACAAAATCAAATGTGTCTTGTCTGTGCAGCGGAGGTTCAGAGTGAGATTGAGAGGATATTTGAGCTCGCCAAAACCCTGCAGCTGGTGATTCTGGACGCAGACACCATCAACCATCCCGCACAGCTAGCCAAAACCTCCCTTGCACCCATCATTGTCTATGTGAAAGTTTCCTCGCCAAAGGTACAGTAGGTTACCTCACTCATGAACGTTGGCTTCAGGCTGCCTCATCCTACTTGGCCTTTAACTTTATCTCTGCCTTTCTCTCAGGTGCTCCAGAGGCTGGTCAAATCAAGGGGGAAGTCTCAGAGCAAGCACCTGAATGTGCAGATGATGGCTGCAGACAAACTCTCTCAGTGCCCCCCTGTGAGTGGAGGAAGCGGGTTGATTTCTCTCCAGTGCTACAATGTTTGGTTGTTCCTAATCAACCAGTACAATATCTTATATGAACAAGTCATATTTACAAGGTGAAAAAGAGGAAGTACAATGGGCTAAGTGTGCAGCACCTACCACAAACGGTTGGTTTATTTTGTAGCCATGCTAGCGGCGTAGCTCTAGGGATGGCACTGTTGGTCACTCAGTCTGACACTTTGGTCCAGACTGAAATATCACAATAACTTTTAGATGCCATTACATTTTATACAGCCATTCTTGGTGCCCAGGGTATGAAGACTACTGACTTTGGTGATCCATTGACTTTTCCTCTAGTGTCACTATGAGGTTAACATTTTTGCTCTTTATTGAAATAACTAATACTAATACCCAACTATTGGATGGGTTGCTATGAAATTTGGTACACACATTGATTGTCCCCATTGTAATAACTTTGATCCTCTGACTTTTCATCTAATGCCATCATCAGGTCAAAATTTTAAATTGTTAAATTAATTTGGTTTATGACCAAATGCATGCAAAACTAATGACACCCCCATCAGCCTCAGCTGTACTTATATTTAGCGCTAATTAGCAAATGTTAGCATGCTAACACGCTTAACTAAGACGTTGAACATGCTAAACATCAACATGTTAGCATTGTCATTGTGAGCATGTTAGCATGATGGTGTTAGCATTTAGCTCAAAGCACCTATAGCCTCACAGAGCTGCTAGCATGGCTGTAGACTCACAGTGTAGACTCACTGTGGTAACTATCATGAGAACTATATATATATGAATTAGATTTTGTTGCAGAGGTTTTTTCTGAGTGATGTGACCCAGCTGGTCAGATTATGAGCCTTTACACACATTATGATAAAAATATTGCTTTCGTAGATATGTTGAGCATTAACGTGGTACACTGCCAATTGTACACCTTTACAGTGATACTTAATGATGGGGAAATTCAGATTTTGCTTGTATTCATAATTTTGTCAGCTGCTGGAGGTAAAATTATGTAATTCCACGAGAGCCTTGATGTTCCATTTTCTTTTTGTGCACTCGTAGGATATGTTTGATGTCATTTTGGATGAGAACCAGCTGGAAGATGCTTGTGAGCATTTGGCTGAATACATGGAGGTCTACTGGCGTGCCACTCATCTCCCAGGCAACACCCCTCTCAACCCCTTATTGGAGCAGAGTCTGATGACCCCGCCTTCCGCCATCTCTAGCCTACAGGTGAGTTCATCTGTTTAAAAAGCAGGAGAGCATGACAATACTGTTATGATACTGTTTTAAGACTATTAAGTAGGAATCCTGTTTTGAACATGTTGTATGTTGTCACTGTCTTTACCAGCTCTTCCCATCTCAGATACTCACTCCTTTGTTTTTATTT
Organism: Maccullochella peelii; assembly: GCA_002120245.1. Classification (NCBI taxonomy): domain Eukaryota; kingdom Metazoa; phylum Chordata; class Actinopteri; order Centrarchiformes; family Percichthyidae; genus Maccullochella; species Maccullochella peelii. Next base: position 81,562 of record LKNJ01000243.1, read on the forward strand.
GATTGTCTCCAGTTGTCTTGTCTGTCCTCTCACTCATCCATGCTTAACATTTTTGCAGTTTTCTGAAACACAGGAATTAATTGAATGATCGCTTACAAAATGGGGTGAGTAGTAGGGTTTATATACTGTATATATATTTATATTTGCACTCTCAACCCCAACAATCCCCTCTTACGCACCTCCCGACACCTGAACACAACACAGCGGCTGAGACAGTGAATGAACAGCATTTTATTCATTCCGATCTCGCCACAGAAAAGATGGCGTTTTTCTTCATTGCATCCTGCCTCCTTTCCTTTAGTCGATGGTCTCAGGTGAATCACTGCTCCACAAGCTTTCTGGGAGAAAATTCACAAAGCAGCATGAATTTAACACCATAACTGAGAACGTCATGTTTGAAAATTATAAAATGTTTGTATGAAATGTCAAAATCTGACCATTGTTCTCTGTTTTCAATCGGCGTTGATCCTCTTCCAAGCATGCTTTGTGAATGGTGCCCACCACTCACAGTGGCACACTATGCTATCTTGAATGACATTGCTAATTAAAGGCATATGATCAGTGCTTAAATAATGTATTCACCTGAACTAAATGCATAATCTACTTAATAAGTGGAGACCATGACATCAGTACAATAACATTTTATGTCCAAGAGTGACCTCCTGACCATCCATTCAACTGTTTCACTGGCATTTCTTTTGTTCGGTGTCTGTAGTTTAATCTGTTTACACACAAACACAACTCTGCAAACACTAAAAAGACTTTGAAGAGACTTTACCAACACTGCAAACACTGCTGCATGCCAGTTATTAACATCCTCAACCCCCTTTATATTTTATGTATTCTACAGCTCTGTCTTACTTCTGTTACTTACTTGCAGATTATAACCGCTGCAGTTTGCGTTTAGAATAAACTGTCATGATTTCCCACAATGTCTGTCGTTTTAGAAACATTCCTAAAACATTTTAGCAGTTTGGGCTCAGATGATTTCACTTCTTTGTCGTTCTATTATTTGTCTCTTGAGGCTTTGAACACTAGAAACAAGACAGTACTCATAAATAGTTTAATATTAACTACCTCTGCAGATTTATAGATTCAGATGTACACCATCTATGGCTGAAATGATAGCAACAAGTCTTTTTTAAGTATTTTTTAGCCATGCTAGCGGTGTGGCTCTAGGTATGGCACTGTTAGTCTGTCGATTGGTCCACCACTTTGATCCAGACTGAAATGTCTCAACTGCACAAAATTTTGTAGAAACATTCACAGCCCCCAGAGGATGAAACCTACAGACTTTAACTCTAGCGCCACCACGAGGTTGACATTTTTGTTTTTTATTGAAATGTCTCGACAACTACTGGACGGATTGCCATGAAATTAGCCATTTAGCTGACAACAGCATGTTAGCATTTAGCTCATTTCGATCAGTATATATAATATGAGTCAAATATCACAGTAGCCCTTCATTAAATAGACTGTGTACTTAATTTGGTACTTCATTTTTCAGTTGCATTTCTGTCGCACTTGTTTCCTTTCTTTAACTATAAGTTAGAGTAGTCACATGCACATTCACAAAATCTCAGTGGGATAGGTGCTTTATACAAAAAAATCTATAAAATTGCAATACAAGGAGAACCCGCACTCTGGAATCACAGCTCCCCTTTCATTTTATTAGCGTGGTTGTTTTGAAACATTGTCAGATCTGATTTATAGCTGACAAATGCTGCTAATTGGCATAGCAATAAGTGCTATTTTGTTGCAGTGTTTGTAAGTTAAGAGTTTATTTTTTCCGTCTTAAAAACAACGCCAACATGCCCACATCTAGGCTGAAATAGTGACTGGTGACTGGTGACTGGGTGTAAAGAGATCCCTTCCTAAAGCGATTCCAGTGTAAGAGACATTAATGATAATTAATGACAACGTTAAATATTTGTGCAATTATCCCTCCACTGCAGCTCAGCATGGAAGCACAGTCTGTGAAAACACAAAAAGAGATATTCTAACATAAAGGTCTGTAAGATGCTCACTTGATTTTACTAATTAAGTCTGCTGACGCCTCATATTAGCTTCAGGTTTGTGGATTTATTCCAACATCTCTTACATTGCAAACCCTTTAGGGAGGGGTCTCTTTGTAGCCAGTTTGGACAGGAGGAACCACTGCAGCAACCAATAACTTTTTCAATGAACATATGGGCGTGTGAGTGTTGTTTTAAGATAGATTTGAAAATTTCCTTCAAAGTCCTTCTTGATGTAGTGTTTGTATTATTCTGTCCACCCTCTGTGTGTTTGCTGTCTATGAAAACTAGCTGTGGCAGAAAAACTGTCTGTGCTGTTACCAGAAAGTATGAAGCTACTTTGAGATGTTGTCCTGGTTTCAGAGCTTTCTTTTGACTCTCTTTCTTTCTTTTTTTTTTCCTCTCAATGACACTCGAATGCTCCAGAACCAGAACAAGAACCAGCCGCAGCCTCGTGAGGCGGTGGGCTTGGAGGGCGAGGAGGAGGAGGAGGCAGGCGAGGAGGCCCACTCCCCCTTGGAGCAGGACAGTCTTATGCCGTCTGACGAGGCCAGCGACTCCCTGTCTCGCGGCCGGAGGGGGAGCCCGTGCCACAGAGGGGGTGAGGAGGACGAAGAGGAGGAAGAGGAGGAAGAAGAAGAGGAGGAGGAGGAAGAGGAGGAGGATGAGTACGCCTCCCCCTGCCATGCTCGCACATACAGGGACATGTACCCCCCTCACCGTGGGCACACAGGTAGTGCCCACAGTGCCAATGGGCACGAGTCACAGGACAGGCTGCTCCAACGCGAAGCTCAGCAAGGTCACAACCAGAGGAACAACCGCCAGCGCAGCCGCCCCTGGCCCCGAGACACCTACTGAGGAACAAGGGCCCCCCCTGGCCTCCAGATCAGCACTGAGATCACCCGAGCCCTCCGACCGTTGTGCGTTCCCAAACAAACAATTCAGAGATGAAAGAAATTGAACAAAATCAGCTCCAAATTTTAATCAGAAACAGATGCCCAGTTTATTAAGCAAGACAACTGTAGATCTATTTTCAAAGTATTTCCAGTCGCACTCTTCCAGACTCCCAGTTTATCTAAACTGAGGGGATGTAATGACCTCTCCAGATTCAGATAAAAGTCGACAGGGCTACTCACCTCTGCAATGGAAAGGTTTCAGGCTACCAGCTGTACGCAAACTCAAACTTTAGCTGCTTTGCCTAAGGTTTCTCTATTGTAGGATGTCTCATATACTGGCCTTAAAATTCCTAAGACTTTTAAAACTATCTTTACTATTGCATGTATGAGTATAATTATTTTAAGACTATTTGCACATTAACGTCAGAACAGGAACTGAATGATCTTTACGGATAAGCTAATGTAGGAATGTCTACTGTTATCCATTTATGGGAAATAGTAATGCATTTGATTACATTGTATATACTGAATGGGCACCTGGTTTTGTTTCATTGCTACTATATTTGTTTGATTTTGTTAATATGGACTTGTTTGTTGTTTCAGAGAAATGTTGCCATCCATTTGTTCAGTCAGTTTGTACTCTGAAGACGGTGAATGGCATGTGGGAGACACACACACAGTTAAGTAAGCTGGTACGAAGCTGCAGTACAGCGTCAGTGTCACCTACAGTATGGTACAGTACGTTCTGGGCATCGCTTGTCTTTGCTGTTGCTGCACAATCACTCTCTTAACACCTATAAAAATCTAAAAAAACGCGAAACAGAGAATGTAAACACAACTAAGAAAGGGAATGTTATCTTTTAAAAGGGTGAATTATTTGCCAAACTGCTTGTTTACATTGAATCATTCACATATGTCAAGCACATGCTGCACAGCCGCAGCTCCTCTTCGAATCCAGGCTTCAGAGAATGTAAGCTTGCATGCCTTTTGCACCTCCAAAGCACTACCCGGTGTCTCCAACCCAACCGATCGCCCTGTAATTCGATTGTAGCACGTTATTGATTGTAGCATCCACGGTTTCTACACTTATCTCACCCCCTTGTACGTCTTTGCCAAACATTGTTTGTGTACTGCAGTTTTACAGTTGATTAGGTTTTTACCAAGGCAGATCCTCAGGTGTTAAGTCCTACACACTCATCGCGCTCGACTCCACGTTAACGAATGTGTCGTGCTCCCAAAGGACTCGTAGCACCCGTGACACGATGTCATTCTGTTCCTGCGCCATTATTAGTCCATGAGCCGATGATGAGTTTTGGACATGATGCTGATGAGCAGTGACCTGCTTTCTGTTCACACACGCACACGCACACACACAGTGTCGATACTGTCGGCTTTAGGAATCACTGGTTTACTGCTTCCATGTCTCACAGGTATCTCTCTATCTAGTGTTCTGTATATTTTGAAGAGAAAAAAAAAATCAGCATGATTGAGAAAATAAAAGAAAAAAAATCTATGCAAGTGTTGCATGAAAATCTGATTGTTTCTTTTTACAGTTAAGTATTTTAGTAATGCATTGATTCTGATTCTCGTTGTCTTGTAGTGATAGTCTTGTCTTTGGGGCTACTCACTCCTCACACCACTAACAACACTATTACAAAAAAAAATCAGAATGCATCAGTTTATTTATCCACAAACCTTAATATTGGGGACCTTTTTTTCCCCACAATATTGGCTGGACACTGGTTGACACACTTTTAAAAAGTCACTCACTAAAAAAAATTGTCCCAGTCCCACATCAGGCCTGCGATTCATTTTTTAATTTGTGATAATAAAAAAAGGAATGAGTGAATTATTTCAGCCCTGCATGTCTTAGTTCACCAATTAGCTATTTTCATTATATTTTGGCAGAGTATGTTTTTCAAAGCGGACCAATTTAGCAACTGATAAAGCAGTTGAGGTTTTTCAATTTATGAAGCACAATTTTTACAAGGGTTATCATTTAGTTTCTTCTGTCTTATTCTGTATGCAATACTAAGCCTAACATTGAAAAACTTTAAAACGCCTTAGACCATCTGGACTTCCTCTTTTGTGTGAGTAGAGAAAAAAAAAATTGCACTACTTTTTTTTTGGGATGGTTGCTTTGTAATGCAATAACTGCACTAAATATAACCATGTATCCACCAGACTACCACAGCGTGCTAGCGTGACCCAACACGCCTCTTCCCTCTATTTATCAAAAGAGACAGCAAATGTGTAAAAAGTGAGACATTTCCTGCCTGATGCTGTATAGAATGCTTTCTATTTGAAAATAGATTTACAATGCTAAGTAAAATATGACTTAAACAAAATAAACATGACATTTTATGTACTTTTAATTGTTTGGGTCCTTTTTTTGTGTTTCACTATAATACACTCAAACTTGCCATGAACTTTTGTACATTCACAGTCCTCAGAGGCTAAATCCTACTGACTGGCGATCCCCTGACTTTTCCTGTAGCGCCACCATGAGGCTGACATTTGTGGTTGTAGTGAAATATCTCAACAACTTTTGGATGGATTGCCACAAAATTTGATACAGACATACATGTTCCCCTTTAGGATGAATGGTTATAACTTTGGTGATCCCTGATTTTTCATCTAACGCCATCATAAGACAATTTGTACACACTTTGTTTACGGACTAAATTCCTGCAAATCTAATGACATTTCCATCAGCCTCAGCTGTAGTTTGTGTTGTGTGCTAATTAGCAAATGTTAGCATGCTACGCTATGATGTGATCATGGTAAACATTACACCTGCTAAACATCTGTGAGTTTGCGTCGTCATTGTGAGCACGTCAGCCTCATAGAGCCACAACCTTGATGGTAGACTCTTATATTGCAATACTTAATATTGTCTGTTCAAAATTGTTCTGTAATTAGATCGTGTATAAACTTTTCCATGTGTGTTTGACCACACTGTATTCATATATGGCCACAACATGGGCCGCACACAGGGGTTTCAGGGAATACCTACTGGTAATTCAAATCTTAAGTACTTCTATATATTCAATAGGCAAAAATCAAGTTTTCCACTCAAAAACTCATCTAATCTACTTTTTCAGGACTGTGTGGGTGTGGTTTGATCAGAACCGTCATCAAATTTGGATGCAAATGTTACTAAATTGCTGCACAAAAATACATGGCATCACATTTTTCCAGATGAGCCACACCCCCCCCTTAAATGACAAATAGACAAAATGTCTCATTTGAAATAACCATAAGTGTGGGGTGTTCATGTGGAGCCTCATCGCTCACAGTAAGAAGCTGATTGAGAAAATATGTTTGTGTGGTTGGCAGCTGTTGTCTATGAAAAGGAGATAATGTGACTGGTTATTCATACATTTGGTACCACAGAGGTATAAAATAAACAAACCTTTAAACATGTACATAAGAGCAAACTTGAGGCACTCACATGTAGAGGAGCAGGTTAAATGTGGAGTTTTCATTAAATGGCTTGTTTAAAATTACGTATAATGAATCATCTCTGGCAGGTAACTCACATTAAAAACATACTGTACATGAATAACTTATGTACAGTATGTTTTTCATTTGAGTTAATGGCCATATTTACCTTTATTTTCTGAATGACACTCATTATCTCCCACCACCAGCTGTCCCAGTCGTCCAAGCAGGACACACACCTGAATGATTTATATAAAAATGATGCATAAAAAAGGTCGGACTCAGGTTTCATCTCCTGATTTTGACTTCTGATGAAAAGCTGATCAAAACCGGTTGTTTTCATGAGTGTTTCATGAACAAGCTATGTCATCAAAAAAGGACTTTTAAAATGTAAACTCCACATCACTCCTGCTCCTCTACATGCGACTGCCTGATCTTTGCTCTTCTGTACATGTTTGAAGATTTCATCCCTTTTTCTGCATCCCAAGGTTTACCCATTGAACACACCACTATCATTTTAGAGAAAAAAAAAAAAACCTTATTACTACAGATACATTTTACAAATTTGCTGTATTCATTTCATACAAATGTTTATATTTAAAACGATGAACTGCAATTTAGTCAGAGGATGCAACTGAAGCGAAAGAAATGGCTTCAAATCACTTCTGGCACTGGTCTCTTAAACAGTCAGGAAACTCTTATTTATGGTAACAGAAAATGTATAAAGATGCACCCTGGCTGGTATTTATCACATTTGATAACTGAAGGGCAGCATTTATACAGTGCAGATCAGTTACATCATCAGGCTGCTGCTCACTGATCCAGGCTCTTGTTTAGAAAAGCAAAACAAACATCTACCACTCACAGTTCAGTTCTTTTCTACCAACTGACTGGTTAAAAAGATAAAAACAGATTGACGGAATGGGAGGTAAGGTGAGAAAAAGAACAAAAGAAATAATCTGCAGTACAAATCTTGAAAGTAAAACAGAGAAATGAAACCCTGGTGTGTGTGTGTGTGTGTGTGTGTGTGTATGTGCGCGCGCATGTGTTTTCAGTGGATAAAGTCCGGAGTAAATCAGGCAAAGATGGTCTCCTCGCGTCTCTTCTTGGTCAGGATGGTTCCAGGTTTGTGCTGAGCGTCCGGGTGGTTGGTCAGCTCGGGAGGGCAGGTGGAGACTGGGCTCTCGAGGATGGCCTGTTTCAGGTCGTAGAACACCGCTGAGTCCTCTTTAGTGAGGAAAGTCATGGCCACGCCACTCTTACCGGCACGACCCGTACGACCGATACGATGGATGTAGTCTGCAGGGAGGAGGAAGAGGAAGGAGAAGACAGGAAGAGCGCTTTTTTACCAGAGTGAAACTAAAACACGAGGATGGCTAAAGGAATACTTTTATTTAGTTATATGTACTGTATGTTATGAACTCTTGTTTTCATAAAATAAATATGTTGAAAGTGAAGAAAAAACAATACAAACGATAAAGAAAAAAATGAGAAAACACTGCGCACAGAATGAGGTTTCTTACCTTCGATGTTCTTAGCCATGTCATAGTTAAGGACCATGGAGACGTCCTGGATATCGATACCTCGACCAGCAACGTCTGTAGCCACCAAGATGTCTTTGGCTCCTGCCTTGAGATTGGAAAGCGCAAACTCTCTCTGCTCCTGGCCTTTGCCACCGTGCAGCGTGCAAGCATTGTACTGTGTGAAGAAGAGACAGTTGAGGTTAAATTTTGTTTTATATTTACGGTATTTTAGGATGTCCAGTTCACTGGATTCACAGTGTGTGCCTTTAAAGATTTATTTCCATTTCTGGAAAAATGTCACTACACTAAAACAGGACTAAGAGTCCACAGATTAGGGCTTCCCCCTGAAAGTCGACATTTCAGTCCCCAGAAGCAGCTGCAGAGTGAGCGCTCCTCGCTTTCACGCTAATCATTCCGGTACGTCAAGTCGTCCCATCCGCTCGGTGAAGATGTCTGTGGCGGGTACAGGCAGCTGCGGACCCGGACCCAGGGTGAGTCTAAATGAGACGGAGGCAGCTGCCCGGAGGAAACGGGCCTTGTCCGGTCAGGCTCCGATATAACGTTATCTTCTGCTTAGAAGTGGTGAGTTTACAGCTCACAGCAAGCAGTTAGTGTAGTTAGCACGCATTAGCTTGGAGGGCTAATTTGGCTAATAAAGTGTTTCTTGATAGTCTATATGATAAAAAAGGAACAAATACTTGTAATATTTGTATTGATCAGCAAAATCCGATTAGAGTCGGGTCCTACTACAGATTAGTTTTTGAGCGATAAACTCTTAATAAATAATAACTAAGAATGGTGCTTATTTAGTCATGAACATTTAACTTCAGGGGCTTTAAAATAGTTTTGGAACACTGTCCTAGTCTACAGTGACTTACCCCCATCTTCTCCAGAGACTTGGCCAGCACGTCACAACCCTTCTTCTGGTTGACAAAGATGATGATGGGAGGATCGAAGCCGTGCGACAACACCTCCAGCAGCTTCTTCCTGCACCACACATAATCCAAAACCACCCGGTAAGACACTCTGACAGAAAACAAACAGGATGTTTGACGATTACAGTTATACGTTTGTGTCAGCCTCACCTCTTCTCTCCCTCGGACATAAGCAGGACCTTCTGTTCGACTCTCTCGTGAGGTTTGCCTGCAGACCCGATGTACACCACAGCAGGACGTCTCAAGTAGCTCCTGGCCAGTCGCTCCACAGCTGGAGGCATAGTAGCTGTAAACATGACTGTCTGAAAGGTGCAAAAAAAGAATACAGTTTGAAAACGCAAATAAACAGTGAGAGCACCTGGCACCTACACAACAGTCTTGTTTATAAAATGATGCCTGCAAACGTCTGAGATAAACATACTTGTCTGTATTTATGTTTTCCAGATTCAAAGTTCATCATCATCTTCTCAGGGTCCTCTGCTTCCTCTGTGTCTGGTTTCTGATTGGTCACCGGGATGTACTCCAGAATCTTTTGGACGTCGGGCTCGAAGCCCATGTCAATCATACGATCGGCCTCATCGAGTACCACGTAGGTGCAGCGGCCCAGGACCAGGTACCGGTTCTCCAGCACATCAATCAGACGGCCAGGGGTGGCGATCACAATCTGTTAGACAGGGAAAACATGCAGTTGGTGAACATGTGCGTTTTGTGCAGCGTTACCTTATGAGTGTACAGTGTCTGAAATTATGTTTTTCCCAAAACATTCTATATATCTGCAGTTACATTTCAGTTTACCTTGATTTGCTACAATAAATAATTTGTGTTTATCTGCATTTTGTGTCCTTTCCCGTTTTTGTCAAGGCCTATGGGCCGGGATATGGCAGTTTAAATTGCTAAAGAAACAGCTGATAAGAATCTCTTTTACCAACCAAAATCCTTTTTAACATTTTCTATTGAAATAACACGCAGCTTTTTTACCCAGTTTTGGCAAATTTGCACCATTAAAAATATGCCGAATTAGCTATTAGCAGTTTCTGTTTACAAAGTAACCATGGATGTACAGACAACTATCACTGGATCACTTTGATACTGACGAAAACTTAAAAACGTGATGATTCTCAGGCAAGATCTGAAGTTAAAAGGAGTGTCTTTTTTCTATCATTTCTAGGTAGATTTATTGAACATTTATCCGCAACGGACAACAGAGATATTTATATCCTCGAAGAGTAGAAGCCGTGCTGAAACTGTATGTGTATCATCACTGTGTATTCATATTTAAGGATTAGTGTTAGAGAATATAATGGAGAATTACTTATTTAACATTTTGTTACAGACTGTAATTATTCACACAATGAGTTATATGAATGTTACTGTGTCAAAATGAGACTGTTCCTGATTTACACGCTGAATACTATTTTAGTGGCACTTGGTGTTAGCTGGATGCTACCTTTAGACACTTCGATTATCTAGATGCTGTTTCGGCAGTTTTTCTACTCTTTCAAGAACCACAAGTGTAGATGCTGAATGTTTCACCTCACAGCCCATCCTGAGACGGAAGCCCTGGTCCTCCCTGGAGATTCCTCCAATCACAGCCACTGTGCGGATGCCGAGCGGTTTACCGAACTTTATGGTCTCCTCTTCAATCTGCTGCGCCAACTCACGAGTCGGGGCCAGGATCACAGCATAGGGACCCTGGTCTGAGTCTTCAATCCTGCACAAACAGCCAATCAGAGAGCAGAGACGGTTAAGTGAGTAAAAAAAATGCAGTACAGACCAATAGAAAATCTTGGAGACATTATTAAAGGCTTTATTTAAGATTATCTGAGCTTGGGCTGTGTTACCTGTCAATCTTTGGCAGGGTGGTGATCCAGACCAGCAGTGGAATCAGGAAAGCAGCTGTTTTACCGCTACCTGTCTCGGCCACACCAATGATGTCACGGTTCTGTAAACCAATAGGAATGGCCTGCCTCTGAATAGGTGTCGGATCCTGGATTTTTTGAGAGAGAAAAGTCATTATTAGTGATTAAATTGACTAAAGACAGTGAGAAACAGTGAGGACATATCAGTTTGTCTGTATTCCTCGTATGAAAACTTCAAACATGGAGACTCAGTGAGCTGACCTTGTAGCCACATTTGTCGATGACCTCCAGGATGTGTGCGGGCAGCGAATACTCCTTCCAGTTCCTGATGGGGTTCGGGATCTTTCCTCCCTTGGTGGTGATGCTGTAGTCCTCTCTGAAGATTCGCCAGTCTCTGTCCGTCATCTCGTCCAGCTTCTTCTGAGACCAATGTCTGTCGTCCCAGCGCTGCTTGGCTTCCTTCTTACGCATCTTCTTCAGTCTTGTCCTGAGAGGAGTAGAGAATAAACATTATATGGTGCCTTCCTACTACCTACTGCTACCTTCCAGTCAGTTTGATTTAATATACACTCAGCTTTATTTTAGTTGCTTTTGAAAACCGTCTGTTTGCTCCTTGAAGCCACAAACAGACCGGACAATTTCTATGTTTTACTCACTCTTCCTGCTCCTTCTCTTCCAGCGTGCGCCTTTTCTCCATCAGGTCACCATAGAAACGTGACTGCTCTCTTTTCTGCTGCTTCAAGTCGATGCCAGCGATGAAGCCTCGCCCGTACAGCTGTACATGATGCTTTTCTTTGTAACTGGGAGACAGATTGGGAACATCACATTGTTCAGACTGGTACCCATTCAGACAAAAACAAGAGCTTCAATTCAATAGACGCAATGTGTTCGTGCTGACTCACATTGGGTTGTAGTCGACTGAAGTGTCTTCAGAAGCATCCCACTCAAACACAAACTTCCTGTCATTCAGGTGACGAGTTCTCCGGCGTTTCTTGAGCCCACCCAAATAACGCTCCTGTAAAGATCCGATATTTTATTTAGTAAATGACGACATCTAAAGGTTGACTTTTAAAGCATGTTTTAGAATCCACAGAAGGTCGACATTTTGACAGTTAATGTTTGTGACGCTTGAATACCAAAAGTTAAATCGTTTTTTTTTTTACTATCACGAAATACAGGATGTGGTGTTATCGACATTCTGCAGGACTAACCAACAGAGAACACCAGCATCCACCTGTAGCTGACATTACAACAGCCCATTTGACAAGCTTTTACAGGGTCTCGCTCTCCTGTTGGGTTGTAACTTTTCCCCGTCGTCTTATTGGTTCCCAAATAGGCCTATATGTTGGTTTTAACATGTTTACATCTATTAGATCAGTAAAAACACACTTCCTCAATTTTCCTCACAAAAGTCAAATTTGACACTGAGCTGATTAAAATAAAATAAAGTAGAAGGACCAGTAGCTATTCCCATGGAAAAAAAAAACATTTTAAAATACAAGGACGTCGCTCCGGACGGGATTTAAACTACAGGAGGACCAGCGACTTTGGCGAACAACAGTAAGAAATTGCGGCTGTAATTTTTAAAGGGGCAGGGGGTTAAAAATACAATTAAAATCACTGACTAAAATCAGCCCACCTCCCTTAGAGAAATACATCCAGCCTGAATGGGACTCTGTTTAGTGCCGGTCACAGCCGCCATTTCATCTGCTCTACACAACAGTGCAATTTCTCAAGGCTAACCTTGATGGCGTGGAGTTCTTTGCTTTTATCTTTCTCCTCTCTGAGCTTTTGCCGTCCATCATCTTCTTCGTTCCCGTTGTTCTCTCGTTCCATTCGCTCTCTTCGCTCTCGTCGCTCCCTCTCCTGGGGGTCCTCTGTAACACACGTTCTCAATTACGATCATGACGCTTCTATAACAGCATGCAGATTGTTTTCAAACTGAATGAGCCAGAGGCTGGTACACACCCAGCATTTTTCTCCCCATGTCCTGGAACATCCTTCTCTTCTTCCTCTCTTCTTCCACCAACCTCCTCCTTTCCTCTGTCTGTTGCTCCCTGCGTTTCAGAGCCTCGGCTTCTCGCTCTGCCTTGGAGAGGAACTTGGGCTGAAAAGGACAACGTTTAAAAAAAATTTAAAAAGTGAGGAAAAATAACCTTGAGTTTAAAGAAAGGAATTGAAAATATGGACCTCAGGAAAGTTCTCACCTTTGCTTCTGCTTCCTCTTCTGCCTTCTTCTTGGCGAGAAGCTCTTCCAAAGACAAAGGCTGGACCTGAACGGAAGCAGCAAAGGTCAAACACCAAAAATAACAACCAAAGAAACAATGTAACGCCATGAAAGATTCAGCCAAACCAGATTCTTACCTTCTCTTTCTTCTTTTTTTCATCTTCCTCTTCTTCTGTTTTTATATCCCTCTCCCTCTTTAATTTGGCATCCTTCGACTTGGGTGAGAGGCTTCTATAAAGGAAAGTGACAGATGCTATCAACCAAATTTTACTACTTTATTTTACTAATTTTGGTGTATAATTCTATAACAAAAATGTAGACAAAATGTTCATTGTAACCTGCTTATACACATCCAGTGACGCAGAAGGAGCAGGAAAAAGAAGCATCCTATATTAACTCCGACACTTTACTTAAACACAAATAAATCGCATTGATGCATAAAAAATTTTTTTTTTTAAAAAGACGTCTGCTCCATTCACATTCCATTCCATTGCACACGTCTAAATTCCCTATTGTTCAATAAGAGCATAGCAACAAATTGATATAGTGCAGCATCACAAGACTGAAACCCAACTGACTTTCTGGGCTGTAATAGTTTATTTTCGTAGTGAATGTGAGGACACTTGACCGTTCCTATTTTGTGACCGTTGCTGAACAGAATTTTTTTTATCTCTCAAAGTTCCTCCGAAAACTCACTGCTGGCAGTCAGTCATGTTTGCAGCATTCATGTCAAAGCGGATAGATGACTGAGGTGGGAAAGATTCCCATGTCTATGACTCGCAAGCGTTCACGTCATCAGACCAGTCAAAGTTGAATGATTGCAGAGTTGGTCGTGTGAGGGTGAAAATACTGGGCATTGACAATATAACAATATGCACATTAAATTTGGGTTTAATGTGCCTTGAACGATGGACTTTGGCTGACGTGAGGCATCCATGCTTGTTTGGTATCAAGGCACTTCTGCATTATAAAGCGCCAGCTCACATATATCAGAGCTGTCAGTTTCCCAGTCATAATTACAAATTGGAGATTTCCACGAATGTTGTTTACAAGTTGGAAACTGGTAATTACAGTTACCTCACAAAGCTGCATTATTCTGCATTCACATACCTGGACGTCTTGCTGCGATCTTTATCACGTCGATGGCCATCTCTTTCCTTACGGCTCCTCTCTCTGTCCCGTTCCTTGTCTCTATCCTTGTCTTTCATGCGTCGGTCTCTGTCATTATAATACAAATCAGATAAAATGGTTAATGTTATTTTTTTCCAACATCAGCCAAACTGAAGCTTAGTTATGCAAAAATAAATAAAGCCAAATACTATGTATATAAGTATATAGAAATTATAACAATCAGAACTTTAATCTAGTGTTAAAAATGGGTCTGTGCCCTTGCATTTTAGTTACCGTTCTGCAGATTTAGAGCGATTTCGTTCACGCGAGCGATGGCGTTTACGATCCCGCTCTCGTGAACGGCTGCGTTTCCTCTCTCTGTCTTTGGTCCCTGAGGACTCAGCATCCTTCTTGTCTGTGGAGTCGGCAGCCATCTGCAAACACAAAGAGCATGTGTGAGTGGCTTTGTCATGAACTTTTAGTGCATCAGTTATTTGATATTCAATTAGGTAGGACTTGCCACCATAAGACATTGCACTCTATTACTTTTGAGAGTACATGAATTAATGAACAGCCTACAGTTATGCTGTTATGACACTGTAAGGGGGACATTACATTTAATTTGTCTTGAACAGTTTTTCCTCATAAGGTCATCTCTGAGAAAACCTTTTACAGATAAGACACTGGACACAAGTCAGCTCATGCATAATGTATGATGATGGTAGTTCGTGCCTGCTTAGAGAAGTGTATTGTTTTGTGTTGTAGTCAACCAATCATATTCATTATATTGCTCAAAGTCAGCATCCCAAAATGCAACAAAGGTGTTTTTAATCTTCCAACTTCACTGAACTCTCAAGTTCATACAACAAAAAAGGCAGAGTGGAATTCATAGCTAAAAATCATTATCATCAGCAGATAAAAGCATACATTACCAACAGACCATAAAACACAAATAAATAAAACTAAACTGAGGGTAGTCATACTGTATGTTTTGTTCATTTGAACATGGATTAAAAGAAGGCTCGGAGTAACCAGGTGGATAATTGAGAGCCAAACATAAAAATCTAAATATGCAACATAATAACTATTGCAAGCAAAGGTCACTAACCATGCACCAACTACATCATTCTTTGACGTTAATTTCTTTTACCGTGGGTTTTAGCATACGTTTGACATATTTTTATAATATTGTCCAGTGCTGTTTTCAGACAACATAAAATAAATAAAGTCTTTTAAATAAAGAAAAATCCCTTATAGTGAATGACTCCACGGTTTCAGACACATGTATCAGCTTTTATCCATAAGGTTATTGGCTTAACCGCTTTTTTATTTTGCATTAACGAGAAACAGTTTCTCCTGAGAGTACCTGCAGGTCTTACGGTAAAAGTTTCATAAAAGTTCACCATCAATGCTGGAAAAACAAAACTTATTTGTCATATAGGACGTAAATAACGAGACACAATTAAGTAACTCAGCATCTGCGGAATGACTGTAGTGACTAGTGTGAACAAGCTAACTAACCTAGCACCCTACGTTAGCTACCAACTTAGCAAAAAGGCTAATTATCTTCACAAAACTGCCCATACATGCAACACTGAAACCTTATTTAAGTCAAACCTTTGCACATTATAAAGCACGGGTGTGTGGCGTTTACAGCATTTAAAACTTACCTTAATCGTCTTGTCAACAAAACACTTGCGATTTATGTACGCTTCAAGAAGACGCCATATCGCCCGACACGAGCTAAAGGCAGCAGAGGTTTGTGGGAGTCGTAGTGCTGAGCGCTCCACACAGAATGGAGACAACTGCTTTGTGCACTACATTTTCCAGCAAAGTGGGTGCATTTTCTCAGGGCCCCCATTGTTTAGCACATGGACACCTAAATACCTGACCAAAAATAACTTTCTCAGTCCGCCTGTCTGTATCCCATTGTAGGCACAAGGTGGCAATCGTGTTACAAGTTAGCACGACACTGATTTTCATATAAATTCTAGCAGAACTTGATACTACTACGTGATAGGTCCGGATATTTACAAATTAAGCAGAATAACCGTGAATTTACACGCCACACCGTTTATTCTGCGCATTTTAGGCAGTTAAATTGTGAACGTTGTTATACATTAAATTAGTAACTGTTACTTTGGTGCATTTTACAGTAGAAAATTCAGGCTGTTTTAAATATGGATGAAGTAACATTATGCTTTACCTATGTCTTTAGTCTGAAATGAGGAACCTCTCTGTCTGACTGCATAACTCCAGCTCATTAAATTAAAATTCTCACTCCTCCTCACTTCGATTTTGTAAAGTTAATGGCTCGTTATTGAAGGTATTTCTATCTATCTATGTCTGTCATATAACAACAACAAGAGGAGAAGAATTAATAGCACTTATCTGGAAGCTTTACAGAAAGACAAAAACTTTTAAACAATGAAAATTGTGAAATGCATTCATAAGAAAAAGGTCTGCACTAGGAGCCAGACTTATCAGTCTATTGTTGGTTATAGACTGTAGTGCAGCCATGATGAAATAGGTCTGTTTGCTCAGTACCACTTAGATACTGAGGCAGATTAACATTCAAGAAGTGCTGTTAGTGCAGAGACCATGTTTTTCCTGTAATTTAAACCATCCCCTGGTGTGTATGTGTGTGTACATGCTCCTGCAGACAGATAAGACATTTTTTAGATGCTGCTGTGCTTGACTACAGGCCGGATTGGCTCGATGCTGATTCATATTCTGGACCTGCCTTTTCATCCACGGGGAGATCAAGAGAGATTTGTGGAGCTCTTCTGAAGGTGAAACAGTTTCAGTAGGATCAGATCAAAGTTGATGGTATAAAAAACTTTAAAAAACACAAAGGGGAAAGATACAGGGGAAGAAAACAATAGACTGGTTAGACAGTAAGAGAACTGAACTTAACTGTGGTCATTAGCATTTCTTTGTTTTCCCTGATTAGCTTTTATTAAATAATTCTAAACAAGTTTGAGTAAAAATCTGAGGATGAAAGCTGCATATGAGATGAATTATGAATTCCCTCTGTCTCATGCAGTAACTACTAATGTGCAAAGGACTATTATGTTCTTTAATGGAGGGAATCTGTTTCAGGGTTACTCTCATAGACCCATTTCACAACAGACATGTTGACTCGTTTTAGCAGGAAAAGCACAGGTGTTACTAATAACATTAACAATGGCTCTCTTCTATTCAAGCATCCCAGTCAGCCATGACAGTGAGCCAGCATGCACAACACCAGGAGCCTGAAATAGAACCAGCTAAATGGAATCCAGCCATTATTCATTTTATTGTTTACACCTGTGCTTTTCCTACTGTGACATGTCAAAATGTCTTCTTTGGAAAAGTCCTATGAGCAAAGGCAGAGCTGGAATAACTGGAGAAGTTGTTAAACATTGTAATGAGAAGCAATCAGAAGAATCACATGTAGATGAGAGGAAGTTACCATGACATTTTTTTGCTGACAAATCATGTTAAGAAGTAGTTTTTTCATAATGTATGAAAATCTGGCTGGACCATGTGTTTTTGCAAATATGCACTGGTGTTTAAAGCCCTACACACCCATTGCACCCACAGTGTTTTCACCTTTTTTGCCTGATTAGACTTTGGGCGTGTACAGAGAGCGCTTGATTGACATCTAATTCACTCTCTAGTTTTGTTACACCTGTTAGGGGCGGGACAACTTACACCTTTTATCATTCCTTTTAGTACGTCGCCTTTGGTGACATCGCATCATTGTCTATTTCCTGCCCAACTGAGTAGAAGTGTGTGGGTGTGCAGGACCTTTAAGTAGCAAAATAATGTTTATGTTCATTATGTTAATTTGAAAGAGAACATATAATATGATTTTCTTTAACTGATGTAAGTGTGCCCTATATTTAAAAACTCTCCATGAAACATGTTATCAAGTGTACTTTTTATGATGTTTGATTATTGATTATCATTTATGGTTACAAATTCCCTGCAACATTATACTAATTCAATATGTTCTATGGTGGTTAAGTAAGCATATGGTGTTAACTCTTTAATACAGAACATGTAATGTATAACATTTGTACAGAAGTAGCAGTAATCATGTACAGAAAATACAGAACATTGTTCGTTAATATAGTGTAGACCAGTCATTCTCAACCAGTGGTCATTTACAAAGCTAGTTATTTTTATATCTAAATGTACTGAATGTTTGAATATCACCATGCCAATCACGACTATGATCACGAAACATCATCAGGTAGAGACAAACATGTTTTGCTAGCTAACGTTCCCTCAGATGCAGTGACACAAAATGGATCTTTTTGTAATGAAAAAGTGATGTGGGAGATGACCCTGCACCAGTAAAAGTGTGGTGAGGAAATATGACCCTGAATACATTTGGATTCATAATGGCAGGCAGTGATGCTGAATCGAAAGCAGAGTGTGTTGAATGTGGTGAAATCCTGTCAAATGAGGCGTTAAAACCATCGAAGCTCCAGAGACACTTAAACACAAAGCACCTGGGATGTTTGTTTTTTTTCTCATTTATTTGGGAAGGTGGTCCTCGGAAATGTTTAACAATCAGAAGTGGGCCTTCAGTTACAAAAGGTTTAGAAGCCCTGGTGTAGACAGTGAATTGCACTTTTAAAATTTCTATTACCACATTCTTATAGATTTATTGTAACTATGCATTAAGCACGACTATTATCACAACTAAAGAATGAGTCGTTAAAGTGTATGATTTATATAATTCTGCCAGCAGCGATTGGTAAAATTGCACTTCATGCACCAGAAATATCAAGGTAGTGTTATTTCTATTCAGTGCCCGTGACATTTTGTGTCTCTGCCGAGTGCTGACATGCCTCACTCACACACAAACACAGTCTTGATACTTTTGTGCTTCACCGTTGCCATGACTACCCTACGTTTTGCCACTAGGAGCTAGTCTTATACAATATGTCTACAGTTGCCCCAAGCAAGTTATGCATAGAGTGAGGATTTAGCACACCAGTTGGATTTCAGAAATATGCTTATTATCATTACTCTGTCATCATTTTCCACACATGCCTTGTTTTTGGTGTTTCCAGGGACAAGAGCAGGAAGATGAGGAGAGACACGCAGGCACAATTAATTGAAGATTTTCCAGCACAGAAGTCCATTCAGCTACTGTCTTATTCAGCTTTTAATTAATTAGGTGTGTTTAATGTGCTTGAGGAGAACATTTAGTATAAAAAGCTGGGGGAAATGTCTTATATGGCGAGAAATAACAGATTGTTTCTGTAAACAGGCAAAAAACAAACAAGGCAAAAAATTCTACATGTTTTGTTTGCATCACGGCCAGTTAATGATTGTTCAGGTCCAGAAGCTGACCTGCTTTCAACCAGCTGTTGTGTAATGATGACGATTACCTAATTCTGATCGCCAACAGCTGACTATTGATAACAGTTAAAGATAGGCTTTGTGCAAGCAAAGAGATCAATGTTAGAGGACTGACAAATCATGTTGTTTAGGGTCAATTCTTGAACCTAAAAATTACTGCGCTGATCAGCAAATACTTACCAGTTTTGAAGCCCCAGAAACAGACTCATGATTGGATATGAGTCAGATATGACTGTGTTTAGCTGCTATCCAGATGTACACATCACATCTCCAACAGTAACTCTCTCTTTTCCCCAACTCCTAACTGCCCCTATCCCAAGCACCTCATGTGGCCCAGCCTTTTCTCCCTTCCCCCCATATTCCCCGATGCCAGGAGTGGTTGCCTAATTAAACCACTGGAAGAGCACTCACTCTTGACATGCCCTCAGGGTGTGCCAAGCAGGGCACGTGGGCAGGGGGGGGTCTATTTACCTCTGGCAGGGACACAAGGGGTCTTATCATTCCAGCAGACCTGAGCTTGAGCACCGGTGTCTGTGTGTGTGTGTGTGTGTGTGTGTGTGTGTGTGTGTGTGTGTGTGTGTGTTTGTATGTGAACCTGGCTCACCTCGCTGCACAAAATATGCAGAGCAGACGAGATAAACTGCTTAGCATACACAGCACACACTGACACACATTCATACACCAGTTCACATGTACATCGTCACGCATGGATGCCCTTAACTGCAAATACAGTACTCCCAGACACACACATGAACAGATAACGGGACTGCACCGGCACAATTGACACAAATGAGACAAATAAAATTGGTTTCATTTCAGAATTTACAGCCTTTACAGATTTGATTTTTAAAATTCACATATGAAGCCTTATATCTATTGAATATTTGATTTTCGGGACATTATGCACTGTGTGCTAATGCTAATAAAGTTTAATATGGTTAATATTAATGAGAGTCAGTCCTCGGGGTCCGGGGCTATAGAAAGGCTGTGGTGTATGCTGTCTGGTGATGTCTGTGTGCCTCTTTCAGTCGCCCAAAGCACAAAGACATGCACCGGCTGAGAGCTGCCCTGCTCCCTGAACCTGTCACATCAGAACAGCTCTGGACTGAGCAATCAGACGGAGAGGGACGGATTGATTGAAAGAAACTTCACTTCAATAAGTCTGGTACAATCAGAGAAATTCAGCTTTGATTTGCTTGTTATTTTTGTGCCGGTTCTGCCCGCTGTAGTCTGGTCTTTTGTATGGAAGAGAGATGACAGAGCAATTCAGACACATGCACAAAATCTTTTAGAGAAATAAACATAATTGTAATAGGAATGTACAATGACTTGTATTTGAAAAGCTAAATAGGCCGTTTAAAGGAATAGTTAGAAATTTTAGGAAGGAAATATGCTTATTTGTTTCTTGCCTAGTGTTAGATGAGAAGATCAATACCACTCTTGCATCTGTCCGGTAAATGTATGGCTGCAGCCAGCAGCTGGTTAGCTTAGCCTAGCACAAAGACTGGAAAGAGGAGGCAAACAGCTAGCCTGGCTCTATTAAATACTAACAAAATCTGCCTACCAGCACTTCCGAAGCTCACTAATTAACACGTTATGCTCACGGCCAAGAAATAGCCCTAATAGCACATAATCCCCTGTAAAACCACAACTTGCCATTTTTACACTTTTTTTATGGGATTAAACAAACAAGATATAATGTGTTCATTTGTGTGCTTTAGAGGTACTGGTTGGTGGATTTTGTTACCTTCGGACAGAGCCAAGGCTAGCTGTTTCCCCCTGTTTCCAGTTTTTATGCTAAGCTAAGATACCCGGCTGCTGGCTGTAGCCTTATATTAACCGTACAAACACAAGAGTGGTATTGATCTTTTAATCTAACTCTCAGCAAGAAAGCAAATACACGTATTCCCCCAAATGTCAAACAATTGCTTTAAAGTACATGGATTATACAGACATACAATAGGTGGGAAAATTATACAAAAACAATATGTGGAAAGACATCATAGTGGCCATGTCTGCTGGACTGAACCACAGAGAGGCAGATGCCCATATGGGACACTGGAGAATGTCACTCCTCAGCCACCTGAGCCTTTGACATACAACCCCATTTTCCATCCAGAGACAGGAGTTATGATACTGCCAGAGCAGCTGTGGCAAAGCTCACTGTTATAGTGGATGTATGTTTGTGTGTGTGTGTGTGTGTGTGTGTGTGTGTGTGTCTGTGTGTGTCTGTGTGTGTGTTCGGTGTGCACGGGCATATAAGGTAATGAACCCCCATCCTCTCATCAGCCCTTTGCTTCCTTCTCTGCCGCTGCAGTGCTGGAGAGGTCTGATAGGTTGATTGTGTGAATGTGTGTGACACTCATGTGTGTGTTTTTATGTGTGTCTGTGCTGCCATGTTTGATAGATGATGTGCTTATGTGGCAATGAGCCACGCTGCACTGCAACCATTTTCTCTGACTCCCCCGAGAGGGTTTCAGATGGCAGCACTCTTCCCTAAATCCTCCTCCTCCCTCTGGTTCACCGTCTCACCGTCTCTGCTGCAGGCACCTATCCATCCAGGGAGGAAGGGACAAATGTCTGGATTGTAAAGATCACTTCCTGCTGACCTGTTCATTAGGGTAAAACAAATATATCAGTGCCATACATGTGTCACTGTTGGCTTGTACAAATCTATTTTCAAGCATGGACTGATTTTCAGAAATTGTCCTGGACAGGAAAGTAATTTTATCAATAAATCAGCAGTGCAGCCTCCCATTTCTTGTAAAAAAAAATTACACAGTATATACAAACAATGACACAATGATATAACATCTAATTACAAAATTAAAGTAAAATGAAAACAACATATCTCTCATCCGTGGAAACAGGCTAGCAGCCTCCCATTTCTAAGTCTGGGACAATGTAATGTAAAGAGGGCAGTACAGTGAACTTGATTTAAAGGAATTATTTGACGTTTTGGGAAATACAAATGAGGTCGATACCACTCTCATATCTGTCTGGTAAGTATGTGCTGAGCCAAGAAATAGTCAGACACATAACTCCCTGTTATTCCACAATTATGAATTTTACACTTTGGTTTTTGTACGGACTAAATAAACAAGATAAAGCTTGTTAATTAGTGAGCTTTAGAGGTGCTGGTAGCCGTATTTTATTAGCTTTAGACAAAGCTGCTGGCTCTACCTTCATGAGAGTGGTATCGATCTTTCTTATCTAACTCTCGACAAGAAAGCAAATAAGTGTATTTCCCAAAATGTTACTGAACTATAATTCCTGCAACTGTTAGCGGGTTATATAAAGCAACTTTAAGGGATATGTTCGACGTTTGGGGATATACACATTTCGATCGCTACAACTCTCATATCTGTACTGTAATTATACAGCTACAGCCAGCAGCCGGTTAGGTTAGCTTATCTTAGCATAAACACTGGAAACGGGGGAAATAGCTAGCCTAGCTCTGCTCCCAGCCAAGAAATATTTCTGTATACTAAGCTAAGCTAACCAGCTGCTGGCTGTAGCTTTACAGTATTACCTTACAGACATGAGACATCAGGTATCAATCTTTTCATCTAACTCTCTTCAAGAAAGCCAATACGTGTATTTTGAAAATGCTGAACTATCTCTTTAAACATAGTCTGCATCTACTGTTTTTTGTTGTTTTTGTAATCTGTAAAGCACTTTGTAACCTTGTTAAGAAAGGTGCTTTATAAATAAAGTTGATTTTATTATAGTCTGCAGCAAGGGACCACAGCAGTTCAACATCCACTATGGTCGTGCAGTGTAATCACGCCTTGGAGCAACCCGCCATGGATGACAGACTGACTACGCCTTTGCCAGAGGTTTATCTGATTTACAGAGACATACTTTGTACATGGGCTAGTTTTTGATAAATGTGTATGTATCCGTGTGAAAGAGGACGGGAGACAGAGAAACGATAGAAAAAGATAAGAGAGAGTAGAGTCGTAGACAGACAGGCTGGCAGCCCTGTTTATCCAAAAGACTATCAAACCACTAGTCCAATTCCAGCTGTAGAAAATTAATGTTGGAGCAGACAAGAGATTACACTTATCTGAGAGTGGTGATGCAGAGTATATTCTCACAATTCCCTCGTCACCTATACTGTACAAAGGTAATAGATAAGGAGGTCATGAGTCACTGCTGTATCCTGTGTGTGATAGTTCAGGAATGGCAAACATTCAGCTACTTCATCAGTGTCCTATCATCAGTGGGCAGAGTGACAGCAGGACGTAACCAGGGAGGTCCTGATAAGAGCCGATATCAGTCAAGTTAAAGACTAAGCAAATATAGTAATGGAGGTCAGGGAGGATGGATGATTACGCAGGAAAGAGAAAAGAAAACGGCAAAGACAGCGGTAGCAGTGGAGAGTAAAGGAAATGTTAGCTAACTGAACTAGCTAACTGACAGAGCTAACGGTAGCCAAGCAGCTAACCCATTTAGGTAGAGGAATAAAAGAGGTAGTATATGGTCAACACTTCCTGAAACTTGATAAAAATGGTGTTTAATTATGATTTAAACTGGGAAGCTTTAAATAACATTTCCCAGAAAAACACAATATACCTCAAAATTACTAAACATTGTACCCAAATAACATTAGCTTAATCAGATTTCTGAAGCCCACATATTTCACCATATATTTATATATGAATAAAGCAAAGTCATACCTCCAGATTGGCAGGTTAGTTTATTTAATATTGTTAATATAGTTTAATATATAATTTGCCCTCCTAAAAAACGTTTTGTTTTGGAGGTTATAGCTTGTGATGCTACAGTGACTTCTTGTTTACATAGTTACTACACATTACTACAGGTGCAACACAGTTTAGTTTATCACTAGTTTGACTAGCTACTATAGTAGTTAAAGGTGCAACACAATTTAGTAAATCGCTAGTTTGACTGGTTAGTATCGTAGTTAAAGACCTTAAGAAGTGAAAACAAACTTAGTGAAGGATTCACGATTAGCTGATGCATGCCAATCCTTGGCTGCTCAAGTAGGACAACAACAAATCCCCTTTGTTCAAACAAAACAATAGAAAGTGGCAATTTTTCAAAAATAATCATGCATGTAACATGATGTACGCATGTGGCATTGGATGTGTGTGTGTTGGGGGAAGAGTTGATCCCTTAAGGCTGTGTTCATGCTTCAGTGGTGTAACATCCACAGGCTTGTTTTGACACCATACTGTGTTGCTGCCGTCATCATCTAATTGTAGGCCACACATGATGTGGCCTTTAGGTACTGAACAAAAAAGTTCAGTTTGATGTCCAGAAATCTGTATGAATACAAACCTGACTGCACTTAATTTTAAAACTGAGCTAACACCAGTGCCATTTATATTATTTTGTAGAGCTACAGTTAACAGCCACCAGGAATTATACTGTAGGTTAAATCAGTTGGCCTCTCATTAAGACATACAAGTAGAATAATGTGTTTTCTGTATCATATTAGTAAGAGTGTGTGAACTACTGTGCCCTTGATCTGAGAAATAAGTATATGTTATCATTCTATCTTAAGACAAAATAGACGATGTGCTTCCAAGCTATCAGTCTTTCTTTCTCTCTGGGAGCCTTGAATGTGATTAAATTACCCAAATAACCTTTTGTTCTAATTTGATACAGTTTCAAAGTGCTGTTTGTGAGAGGTGAGTAAAGCAATACAGAAATAAAAAAAAACCCAGACTTAAATGGACATGAAGGGTATAGACGAAGCTGTCCTCCCAGATTTTTGATATCTTGTAATTGTGCAATAAATAGTACTGATATATACATTTTTATACCGTTTGTTATTTAATAATTTGCATTTCTTCATAATCAGTGATCAATACATCCATCAGAGGTCTAATTTTAATGGGTTTAACACAGAAATAAACACTGACTTGTAAATTAACTTCAGACATATTTATTTAAATAAAGACTTAAAGAAAATTGCGTATGACAATAACAAATACAGAATTCAGTCAACAACTAACGCCATAATAGGCAACTTGACACACACATTTTGTTTTGCTTCAGTAACATTCTTTGGGGGCATTTCTAATAAACAGTTTAATGTGGAAGGATATGTACAACAAAACAAGTCTGTAAAAAAAAACGACCAAGAGAGAAACTGTGACGTGACGGGTGTGTAATGAAACCAAATGGAGCTTGTTTAGGATAGCACAATGCACCAGGCAGGAACAAGAAGTGAAATAATGACTGAAGCAGAGCTACAGAGACACGTTTTAGATGGCATGTCGTTTCCAACAGCCCACTCATGGCAGCTACCAGCGTGGGGTCTTTAAAAACCACGTAGAGTTCATGAGCAGTCCGCTGCTCCCTGAAACGTCAAGCCGTCACCTCCGCAGTGGCTTCTGTCTTATGCTACAAATAAAACAGGGGAGGCGCCCTCTCGGAGAGCCATCTCTCCCCTCGCTCCGTGAGGCAGGAACCCCGCTCAGGCCTGCCCCCTGCTCACACTGTTGCTAGGCAACGCGTAAAATTCCAGTGTATCCAGAGAACTCCGGGCTTCTCGGTACAGACCCACTAATCACCAAGTCCTCCATTAGCTGAACTGTCAACAGCCGCTAACGCCAGAAGACTCAAGTGAATTCAAGAACAACATCAACAGCTACCAAAAAAAATAACAATAAAACAAAACACCAAAGACAGCCACAAGCAAGTAGAACATCCAGAAAAGAAACAGCTATTTAATAAATGGAAAATGTCAAGAATACTTTTCAGGAAAGGAAATCAAAATAGCATAAAAAGAGGAAGGAGAAAAAAAATCTCCAAACAGGACCAGCCCGTTTACGTCATTCAATTCAACCTTCCCACCTATCATCTCAAGGGGGTGTTAATGCA
Organism: Maccullochella peelii; assembly: GCA_002120245.1. NCBI lineage: Eukaryota > Metazoa > Chordata > Actinopteri > Centrarchiformes > Percichthyidae > Maccullochella > Maccullochella peelii. The sequence continues at coordinate 107,790 of LKNJ01000243.1, forward strand.
GCTATCCAGGCTGGAAATGGCAGCTGGGGGCAAAGAAAATTCTGCTTAACCCACCAGCACCCTAGAGCTTGTTGAAGCACATAACATGCTCACAGTCCAAAGTTCAAAGTTGAGGACTGTTTTTCTTTAAATATCAAATATCAAATTCAAACACAAAATGATTTCTAAGACTCCTTTTGGTACATTGAAATAAATCCATCCAGTTTGGCTTGTGCAGAAAGAAATCTTTTGTTTTACCTTTTAAAGACCAAGAAAAATGATATTTTTTTCTTAGCTGGAACATGTATCAAAGACTGATATCCATTAAGCAGCTCTTAAAGTAGCGGGGAACAGTGAGATGATGCATCATTAATGTAACATCACTAAAATCACGCCGTATGGTTTAATAACGTTGAACAATTAAGACTGTGGTGATGGGTGATGAAAGGGGATCTGACAGAAACATGCTCAGTCTTTACACGGCCCAGGCTTTTGTGTTTGTTTTTGTCACAAGTCCACCCTGGACTGTTTTGTGGCTCGTGTGAGCGCTGAGTCACATTGCACTCCTTCAGATGTTGCTCTCAGTTCGTCCTCCCACTGCCTTTGCAAATGAACGCTCTTGCTTGCCAAATCCCTCCCTTCTCTCCCCCTTTTCTCCACTGTCAGCTTTAATTTCCAAATGAAGTGGCCCGCTGTTTTAAATTCCCCCGAGCCGCATTTCTGTAGATACCACTTCCTGTCACTGTCAGATTTTACATTTCATCTTGTCACTCAGCCCATATCGTGACCTTAAAGACCTTAAAGAGGCATTCGGATAAAGAGATGGATGGCAAAGGGCGCAGAATTTTAAATGCGTCTCATCAGGATAATGCAGTGTTTACAACCACTTCCCCTGTAGAAAAGAGGAGGTACTGACCTTATTTAAGCTGAAACACTCACAGAAACCTTTATGTGAGGAATCTAACAGGTCGAAAGTGCCTGTTATGCTCACTTTGTACAGGTGTATTTAAGTGATCAAAAATATTTTAACATCAAACAATTTTTCACTCCGTCTCTGCACTGTGTGCTGGTGACAAGTCATGATCAAAAGTTCAGTGTCAGAGATGAATATAGAGAGTGTAGCAAACTTTTTTTTTAAGTGGCTGACAGGGAATTTGGGGAGGATGCTGCAAAGGAGAGAGAGGCTTTGCAGAAATCCACATCATTGCTCTCTTTCCCTTGCACACCCTGGACCCCTGCTGAACCATCTGCAGTCTGCTGGTCCCTTGCTTTCTTTGTTTTTTGTTTTTTTCCCAGCATGATCTCAGCAGTGTTCACATGATGGAGCAGCTCTTGGACTTGTCCTTGCTGAAGGTGGAGGAGAGGAGCTCCGTCTTGCTGGGCAGATGTAGGAGTCTCTTGGAGAGGCGGCGGACAGGGCTGGGTTTAGTCGCAGGCTGGAGTTTGTTCATGCAGGCCAGAGCAGCAGTACGGAAAACACTGTGGATGCTCTTCTCTGATGTGAACGCTGAGCACTCCAGGTAAGCCTCTGCTCCAAGCTGCTTGGCCAAGGACGAACCCTACAATGTGAAGGAAAAATATACGTATGTAAAACTGAGTAGATTAAAACAAAGGGGGATTTCTACTACAGTGCCCAGTCTAGACAGGAGACAGAAACCTAAATAGACACACAGAGGAAGAAAGAGTAGTCATGGAACAAACCTGTTCATGGGAGATGGGAGTCTGTTTCTGATTGGACAGCTCCATGCGTGTGCATACGTCTGTGCGCAGGTCTGTCTTGCAGCCTATTAGTAGGATCCGTGTGCTGGGACAGAAGTCCTGGATCTCTGCTTTCCACTGCAAGGAGAAGTGAAACAGGTGTCAAGCTGTAGTAAATCATGCAACATATAAAGACTGAATATGGGGGAGAGCAGATTATTGATTTAGGAGGCTAAAGAAATGAAGTTGCAAGACTGCGGCGTTGTCAGCCTGTCATGTTAACACTGCAGCAGTTAATAATATTAATACCTTCTTCAGCGCACTGTCTACTGTGTGTGGTTGGCTGATGTCAAAGCATAAGAGCACTGCATCTGAGTCGCTGTAGCAGAGGGGTCTGACGTTGTCGTAGTATGGAGAACCTAGAGAGACAGAGTAAAGTCAGGACACACACTTAGGAATGTCTTATGTAGCTGAGGGACAACAGCATACAATTTTATGAACATATGGTTTAGGAAGGTGGGCACTTGGCTTAAAACAACAAACCTTAAGTAAAGTTTTCCCCTTGTCAGCAACCAGAAATAGAAACAAAAGATCTCTTTCTATGGTCTGAATCCAGCTGACATTATTAGAATGTTCTATCACAATCATCCTCCTCACTTTCACACAGTACAAACAGATACCCCTGCCAAACTGATAAGAGAGCAAGTCATTTCACCAAGGTTGACGCCTTCCCACTGAGGAATTCTTCCAGTAAAGTAAACTAACTCACTGAGTCACAGGCAGTGCAACTCTGCACCAATCACATCTTCCCGTTATTAGTCAATAGCAAACTTTAATTTACCAAACTTTTGTTCGAGTAAAAAAAAAAAAAAACTACCAGATGTCCTGTGAAGCTAAATGATCATAACAGGATACTCTTTCCATGAGTTTTGGTTTGGTTTCCACGTTCAGTATCAGATAAAGTGAAGACTGAGCAAAATGAGGCAATTTTAATTTATGTCTGTATCAAAAATATTCTATATATATGCAAAAGATAGCTAGCTTATTGAAAAGTATTCCTCAAAAGTTTGACATTTTGGGAAACATGCCCTGTTGCTTTCTAGTGGAGAGTTAGATGCCAGCAGCTGATTAGCTTAGCATTAAGACTGGAACCAGGAGGAACAGCTAGCCTGATCAACGGCAATAAAATCTGCAATGACATCTCGACTTGATGGTGGGTTATGTGCTATATCTTCGGACTATTTCTTGGCCAGGCACAATAACTTCCTGGAGTCTCCGCGTGTTGCCTGGCAACTGCTCAGAGCCAAGACACATAAGCATATTTCCCAAATATCGAACTATTCCTTTAAAGGATTATTCACAACATAATGCTTGTATATTAACAAAAATTAAGTAGAACAAGTATGGGCACTTTTCTGGACAAAGTGTGTGTGACTGCTAAAAAAGTTACAGCAAGACTTTTGAATCGCAATTGAAGCGCCACCCGGTGGCCGATCACTCCCAAACTTTACACTGTAGTATTCTAAGATCCACAGCAGCACATAGTTGCAAAATTTGCTGCAGTTAGAGCATTTCTAACCATGTCAAATTGATGCTGAAACCTGTTTGGCTGAGTCATGATTTCTGGTCAATATGCATATTATGTTGGAGAATATTACAGAAGTGTACAAGGATGAATTGTGCAAAATTTGAAGTAAACCAGTGCAATGACCATGGAATTATAGTCATTTAAAGTTACATCTTTTACAGAATTTACACTATTTCTGATACTATAGCCAACGCCTTTATTAACCAGTAGTAACTTTTCTTTCACTTTCAACCACCATTAAATAAAACAACCCTCAAAATGATAACATACATTGTTCATCACCTCACTCAGACAGTCCACCCTGATTGTTGTCTCATAAATACGACACCTTGGTTATGAGAATATGAATTATGGTGTGAAGGAAACATATTTCCCTCACATGTCTATAAACAGCACAGCTATGGGGTGTTTTTTAACCCCCAGGAAGGCTCCTGTGCTAAAAACAGGCTGACAGGATGTCCGCTCTCTATTGTCTTCCCTCTGCCACCTAATCACTCCCCACACAGCAACACTAAGATTTAATTTCCTACTCCTGTCCTCAGGGGCCAAATGCGCACCAGAAGATTTCCTTGCAAATATAAGAGGGTGTAATTATATCAGGAATAGATACTTCTAATAAGCGCCTTCCAGAACAAGCTAACAATCATGTTGTCTTGGTGAATTTGCCCATCTCCTGACACATTAATGAAAATGTTTACTACAACATTTTAACAACAAAAAGCGCTGTTTTACTCAGTCCGTCTGACTCTTTCACTTAAATCTGCAAAGTAGGACAACTTATACAACTACAATCTATCAATAACTTTTTTTTCCTTTTTTTTTTAGTGGGAATCAAAGCGCCCGTCACATAACTATCCAGGGTGATGTAAGGCTTGAGAAGGAGGAGGCAGAGAGATCTAAAGAGGACAGAACTTCTAGCACCCACCACCCTCCCACACATCAGCAGCCCCCTGCCTGGACACAAACAAAGCACACACACACACACACACACACACACACAGACACACACACACACACACAACCCTTTCAGTGGAGCAAACATTAGTTGACGCATTCAAACTGCCCTCTCTGATCTCAAAGAAAAAAAGCGAATGGAAGAGTCTTACTCCTAAAGACAAGATAATACAAGACTGTGTATGTCTTGATAAGAGGCGCAACATGAACTGGAAAAAATTGCTTTTTTTATTGTGAGAAATCTTGTGGTGAAACATTAAACTATCTTCGAGTCTTCTCAGTTTTGTATGTGAAAGACCATATTATATCAGAGTAAGACAGCTGGCGCAATGTTATTAGAGCTGAAACGATCAGTCAATTAGTTGATCGCCAGGAAATGAATTATATATAATAATAATTAGTAATGCCAAATATTCTCTAGTTTCAGCTTCTAAATTGTAAAGATTTGCTGATTTTCTTCATCTTCTGTGATTTTAAACTGAACATCTTTGGGTTTGGGACTGTTGGTTGGACAAAACAAAACATATGAAGATGTCAATTTTGGCTTTAGGAAACTGTGATTGCAAAAAAATCAATTTTTCACAATTTTCTTACAAGCAATTAGTCAATTAATGGAGAAATTTTGCAAATTAAATGATAATAAAAACAATCTTTAGTTGCTAAATGTTAAAGACAATAAAGACGGAGAAGGGAAAGAAAGATGAAGAGTGACAGGAACTGTTTGTGTGTGTGTGTTGCAAATGTAAATAGGTCTTGCAATGTTTCCTCTGGAAAGGGTGACTGTCCAGAAAGTTTTTACTCCGTGGGAGACAAACACACAAACCTACATTAGTTCAGAGCTGATTTCAGTTACATAAGACCTTTTTTTAGGCAGCAAACACCATAAGGCAGTGAGGAGGTCATGCATATCTTTTCGCTCAGTATCCCTCGCTTGTGCCTTCTGTTCACAGCGACTGTACGCCATACACACATACACCGTTGCACACATAGTAAGGCAGGACACACGCACACACACACGCACACACACTCTCAGAGACTTCCACCCCCTGCATGGACGAGGCATCCCCCTCTCCCCTGTGAAACAAGCCCTCTGCAGGCCAACTGGCACTGCTCAACTTCCTCTGAGCACACAATGCCTCAACCAATGTTGTTATGAAATGAGTCCATACTGGAGCGGATGGGTTTTTCTTATTGATCCTATTTTCATAATTTTTCTATAGGCTAAGATCATTATGTCAGTATAGGCCCACAAAACATTTTCATAACAGTGACTTCAAATGGTCAAAAACATTTCAGACATTTTGGATCCAAAAACCAAGAAGAATGACACTAATTGGTTCTCTGAACTGTATGTATTAGGGCTGCAACTAACGATTATTTTCATTATTGATTAATCTGCTGATTATTTTCTCGATTAATCAATGAATTGTTTTGTCTATAAAATGTTTGAAAATTGTGAAAAATGTCTGTCATGGTGACGTCTTCAAATGTCTTGTTTTGTTCGACCAACAGCTCAAAACCTAAATATATTCAGATTATAGTGATATAAAACAGAGAAAAGCATCAAATCCTCATGTTTAAGGAGCTGGAACCAGAAAGATTCTTGGCAATTCTGCTTGAAAAGTAAATCAAACGATTATTCGATTATCAAAACAGTTGCAGAAGTTTTCTGTAACTAATTGATTAATCAACTAATCGTTGCAGCTCTAGTATGTATTTAAGATAAAGGATAAAGTTATTCACCTACTTTTGTTTTAACCTTTGTTATAAAATATTTTTGTAGAGTTTTAAAACCAACTTTCCTGTATGTAATATATGATCCCTCTTTTGTGATCTTTGATAGCTTGACTTCTTCCACATAGAGGTCAGAGGTCAGAGGCATCATATCTGCATGTGACAGGTTGAATCCAGGCTGATTTAAACTGAGTGTAACTGTCAACCCACTCAAAAGATTAGCTAGGATACAATAGTATAAGAATAGTAACAGTATACAAGAAAAAGAAACGACCAAGTACCTGAACTCTTTAAAATGTATAGATCAGTCCAGGCATAATAACCTTGCATATAAGTTATTAATCCATTAGTCCATTAGACAGCAACAGCCATTTAAGTCATTTGTCAAGCAGAAAATGCCAAACATTTCTTGGTGCCACCTTCTCAAATGTGAGGATATGCAGCTTTTCTCAGTTTTACATCTTTGTAAACTAAATATCTTGTGAGTTTTGGACTCTTGGTTGATATGGAACAAGGAATTTGGAGAAGTCACCTTAGGCTTTCAGAAATGATAATCTGCATTTTTCAATTTCATTTTCTGACATTTTATAGACAAAACGATTAATCGATGAATCAAGAAAATAATTGGCAGATTAACATTTAAAAATAATTTAAAAATTTTTTTAGTTGCCGCCCTAGTTGAATTAACAATAATATAAACAGCTTAAAAGTCCAATAATACAATAGTAACAGATATATATATATATATCTCAGGGCCCAATATAATATTGGGGGACTAGAAACTTAGCAATCAGTATACTGTATAGTTAAATTGGTAGCTTTAAGGATTTTATATTCCTTACAGCTCGGTTGTATTTCTCATGTCCGCTGTATGTCTTTGATGGTGGGGTCTTTTTTTAATTCCTTGCATGTATGATCTTCCAGGCAAAACTGGGGATTTGGGGCCCCAGTTGTCCTGTGGGAAATCCAGGCAGGCTAGATCGCTCAGGCCTGTCGATCATTGCCTGCACCAACCCACCAAGGAAGATCTCTCAACAGATTTCACACTAGTGAAAAGCTGCTTAACTGCATCAAAACACGATTGGCAGACAGTGATATCTGGGCAAACAGCAGCAACACTGTTTGTAAAACAATGAATGAAATGGAGCTTCATTTACAGTTGTTACCCGACTCCAGGCTGGCTGTGTTGTTGGGAGGGTAAACAAGCTCCACAAATCAACCCATGAATACAGGACTGAAACTACTTAACTCATTGCTCAAGCACAAACATTGACCGTGAAAGCTTGGGGAGGATTTTAAATTGACAGTGAGTCAAAGATAGAGGGGAGAGGAGATCACAGCCTTGTCCTTAGTGTAACAGTTAGTTTTATTAAACTGGGGCCAAGATAAAAAAGAAAAAGTATAATCCTCACCTGATGTGTCCCAAAGGCTGAGCTCAGCACGCTGGTCTTCAAGCTCCAGACAGGCTGTGTAGTTCTCAAACACAGTAGGGACATAAGTCTAGAAAGGGACAATAAAGGAAAGGGCTTAGGGAGCATTTATGACTTGTCTTTTTATTATTATTATTATTACAAATTCACATGGAAATGTATTAACTAATTTATCATTTAGAGTGTAAAATGTCAAAAACAAGAACAATTGTCCATCACAAGTTACCAGTGATGGACTTACTGAGTCTGATCAATAACAGCAACAAGTATTAAATACATAATTACATAAAAGGAAAGACAAACAAAAGCATTGTTATTTTCAAATGACTAAAACAATCAATTAGCAAAGTTAGGGGTAATTAACTTTTCTTTTTAAATCAACTAATCAATGCATAGGCTCAGCAGAGCTCAAAAATATTAACGTACAGTATATCAATAATATTATTATTAAGGATTTTATGTAAAATGGTCTAAATTACTAAACAAAATCTATGAAAATATAACCTATAGTCAAACACCCTTTACTACACGTGTATGCCAATACAATAGTACTATAAAAGATATAAGGCACCATGGGAGTTTCAAAAATATAACAGGCCTTTAAGAATAAATAAGATCACTATAAATTTAAATTAAGTACCACTGGCATACTGTACGTCTCTAGCACTTATAATATAACTCTCGTCTGGTCTTCTAGTCCTTGTGGGAGTATTAAAGCCATATTTAAAATGAATTGCACAAACATGAGCTGTGATTTAAATCATTAATATAACTGATATTATTGCGTAGAAATCTGGTACCTCTGGATAGCAGTCCTTGGCCAAGACTTGTAACATCGCTGTTTTACCGCATTGGACGTCCCCGACCAGCACTAGTTTACACCTCGCTACAAACGGCTGCGTGAGTCTTCTTTCCTTCATGGTGAAGATTAATTCAACGGGCAGAGAATTAAAACAAAAAGAAATGAGAGTGAAAATAATGACGAGAAAGTTGTGTAAATCCTCTCGGTGACCGGCAGTGTCCTCCCTCGTGCTCGCTCAGCCAGTCAGTCAGTCAGTGAGAGGCAGAGCAGCAGTCAATGAGGGAAATCACTGCGGAACTTTATATTGTCGCGCCAACCAATGAGCGCTGCGCAGTGCGCGAGCCGGAGGAGGAGGGCAGTGCACGAGGTCTCATCTTGTGATTTATTGGTAATGATGGATGGTGAACTGCTGGGCCATATGTAGGCCTACATGTACTTTACTTGAGTATTTCCATTTTATGCTACTTTATACTTCTTCTGCACTTCAGTTCAGGGAGGGAAATATTGTACTTTTTACTCCACTACATTTATTTACATACTAGTTACTTTGCAGATTTAGATTTTTACACACAAAACATATGAAGAGCTTATAAAATATGTTTTGTTATAAATTAAAATACCCAAACAGTATATACAAGTACAGCTGAAACGATTAGTCAATTAATCAATTAGCCAATGTGAGGATTTGCTGCTTTACCTTCTAATTATTATGATAATATGAATTTATTTTTATTACTTTTTAAAAAAAACAACTGTTGGTTAGTTGGGCTCTGGGTTATTATAATGGCTTTTCTCACTATTTAAGTTTTACAAATCAATCTATTGATTAATCGAGAAAATAATTAGCAGATTAATCCATAATGAAAATAATCATTAGTTGCAGTCCGATACAAAATAGTTAAAAATTAGCTGCACCTCAACCAACTACAACGGTAAAATGTTGCTTACACATTAATGCGTGAGTAATAATAATCTAAGGATATAATACATAATAATATATCAGAAACAGGTGCCATTTTTCTTCATTGAGTACTTTTACTTTTAATACTTTAACTACATTTTCCTGATTGTACTTACATACTTTTACTTTCAGTAACATTTTCAATGCAGGGTTTTTACAGTGTGGTACTTTTAATTAAGTAGCTAAAGGCTCCAAACACTTCTTCCACCACTGATGTCCCCTCAATGCACCACCTAAACCACCCTCAACTCAACTCAACTCAACTCTAAAATTGTGAGCAGTCTGTTCACCACTTTGGTCCAGACTGAAATATCTCAACAACTAGTGGATTGCCATCAGTGTTGGAAGAAGTACAGGCTCCAGCCAACAGCTGGTTAGCTTAGCTTAGCATAAAGACTGGAAGCAGGGGGAAACAGCTAGCCTGGCTGTGTTCAAAGTGATAAAAATCTGCCTATCAGCACCTTTAAAATAACATGTTATGTCTCATTTGTTACAAATCACAATTTGTGGTTTTATGAGGGGTTATGTGTTGTACCATTTTTTTTCTCGACCAGTCACAGTGACACCGCAAGGTTGCCAGGCAACCAGTGGAGACTCCAGGAAGTTACATCTGACGTTCTGAAAAGAAACCATTATATACGTATTTCCCAAAATGTCAAACAATTCCTTTAAGTAAACACTAAGAACCCATCGACAGTCTGAATGCACAAGTGAACAGGGATTTTTGTGCTCTCATGTCCTCTCTGTGGAAAACCTGATGTGTCTCCGGTTATAGGCCTAAATCTAATTTTGTTCACAGCCGCAACAGAAACAAATACTCACAAAGATATATTTGTAGCACCTCACAGGAAGATCTGATTAATCTAAATGTTATTAGCATTGTTGTTTTTTTCTTTTGTGAGCATTATTTGTGCAGGTGTGTGCAAATATACTGTATAGGCACGTAGCCAGACGTCATCAGAAAGTATCTCATCTGTTATCTGTGTCAGTGGTACAATTGGTTGTGTGTGCTTGCAGTATCTCAGTTGAAAGGTTGTGTCTTTCCTCAGCTTCAGCAACAAGTCATTTTAGTCGAATGATGAAATGGCTGTCTATGAGAAGGTTCAGTTGAGGACACATAAATCCAGCTCATCAGCATTTGCTCTAAATGTTGTCTAAATGTCTATCTGATGTCTGTTTTAGTGTGTATCCTTCCGACCAACTGTGAGATACAGCCATGTGAGGATGCATGCATTTATTTTTCACATGAAACATATGAGTGACTGTATGTGCACATATGTTTATATAACATGTAGCATTCAGGGCCGAGCACTGCCTTGACAACCCCAAATAGATGACAGATGGCTTCATGAATCTGAAATATAACCGAGAGTGTCAGCCATTTGGAGAGGAAGTGGAGCGTGGCTAGTTGTGCAGAACATAAATGGAAAAAACTGCTCAACTGTCACAGACGGCTCTTTGATGCCATTAATGTATAGTGGGAAACTCTCAATGGGGACATCAATTGCACCTGCTGCCTGGTGCAGAGAGAAGCAAGGTAAACGGTGTCCCTCTCTGTCTTGCTTCATTGGAATTTTTATCTTCATGCTCTGTTCCCTCCCCTCACACGCATGTACACCATACACTAATAACATGCAAAGACCTGCTTGCACTTAATGCTTCACTCCCTTTTGCTCCGTCTTACTGTATCTCTATGTGTGACTTTCCAAACACTATACATACAAACAGTATATAAAACAGTTAAATGTGTCACACATACGCTGCTACGAACCTTCCCATTTCATTCATTGTTTTTGTAGATTTCCTTTTCTTCTCTGAAAATAGAGTATTTGTTATTTACATATTGAATTGTTTGCTGTTGTTATTGGGTCATTAAACCTCACCCCCTTTAAACACAATCCATTATTTACATAGGGTAGACAAGAGGGGTTGAGTTCTACATTTTGCTTACTGGCTTTCTTGCCGAGAGTTATCTGAGCAGATAGATACTTTAATGTCTGTGCATTAACTACTGAGTTAGAGCTGGGAGTCGATTCATTTAGCTTAGCATTAAGACCAGAAGTACCAAAATGTAAAAATGACAAGTTGTGGGCTTCCTGGAGTCTAAATATTGGATACAGTGCTGCCACTCAGCCTTGCTGCTAATTTGTCCCAGAGGTCAACTGCAGTATTGCAACAAAAAAAAAGTCTCCCTAAGCATGGCTCTAGGGATGGCAATGTCCGTCTGTCCGTCTAACTATTAGACGGGGTGCCATGAAATTTGGTACACACATTCATGCCAAACTATTCCTATTAAGGATAATCTTACACCGTATGCACATCCTTGATGAAAGGTTAGCATGTCTTGGGCCTTTTGAATCACGTATCAGCATCACTACAGAGGATTTCTACTGACCTATGTGTCACCAATGTTTTCCTGATGAAAGGCGACAGGTGGCACACTCATCTGAAGATGCTGTGACTTTTATATCATCCCCAATCTATGACTCCTCGTGTACAACTAACATGATGACCTGTAGTGCTGCATGGCCAACGTGCTCCATGGGCACCAGACGAATGTCTGACCTGGATTTATCATACACACTACTGAAGTTTCATTCTAACCCCGTGTTTCACTTGACCTAACTCGCCCCACTGACATTTAGTGTTGTGTGTGTGTGTGTGTGTGTGTCAGTGGATGTTTGTAAGCAGTATCTGCTATACTGGTATGTGATGTCTGCATACATATCTACATGCATGATGATGAGCCACAGGAAAGCTCATCAGTGTAACAGTTGCCAGAGATGGCCAGTATTGCTTTAGGTTACAAGCTACTGTATGTAATGTGCATAAATGTGCAACAATGTCAGTAGCGAGAGACAGGCAGCGGGTGTTAATCCCAAATCCATTTCAAATAATTTCTAAGACAGGACCCCCCACAAAAACAAAAACCCATCACATCCCCTATGGCTTGCAGCAAAATAATTTACATAATTCAAGTAAGATGTGGTTGAGAGCTTTTGCATTATGTAAATCGGGGTATGATTAAAGAATATTAGCATAAACACAAGTGCAATCATCGAGAGGAAATGTATTGGAAATGCTTGTCTATTAATTGCTTTTGAACTGGCACAGTTCAGTGATGCTGCAAAGGAGAAGTCTATTACCAATTATCAAGTGCACAGGTATTTCACATACTGTAGCATATTATGCTAACAGCTGGGTAATTGCAATGGTGGAGGGCAGTCCTCATCTGCATCTACCTGTCTGATAACTGTGAAACAACTAAATGGATTAGATGGAGTGAATAAGAATGGAGGTGCTTTGGTTAGTCCGTTGTGCAGAAACAATTTTGATATGCTATCATTTATTGTTTTTCTTAAAAGCTTCATACCGATATTTCACATGCTGCAAGTTAAGTTTACCCTCCGTGAGGGAGGATGACTTTTGATTTAATGTATCTGATGGCAGCGGCACTGTATTTAAAAAGGTTTGCATGCAAAATGTCTTGACATTTACATTCTGTCAAATTTCCATTTTGTGTGAAATGAAGACAGAATAACAGAGTGTGGAAAGAAAGATGAACAGAATTAATACAATTATAGAGCTTGTCTTATTTAATGTACAGCCATAGTGCAAAAGGCGGTATTTTATATCAGAAATACAATAACTGACAAGAGCTCTTATCGCTGCACAGCCCTCAACCTTCAATGTGAACAGCACCACTTCAGTCAGGTGGAGTTTGAGACTCTGGCTGGAAATACAACAGTAAACCCACATTAAGCAATCATTGTTGCCACTAGACTGTGTGAACCACCCAGACTAGTGGGTAAGACAAAAACGTGCACCACCCCTGCCCCTTTTTGTCTTGAAAGCAAAAGTGTCCTTTTCAAATGTCAAAGCAAAGGTTGTAATTGCACATTGCACGTACCTACAACTGTATCTGACTGAAGAGGGAATGGAATAAATTAGACCAATTTAGCCAAAAAGGACCTTGCATCCCAGACAATCTCTACCCGTTCCACTGAAAAATCAGCAAAGTTTCCTTTTCACCTCTTTCCTGAGAGTATCTGCGTTCTATTGACCTCATTTTTTCTTTTATTTTGACTGTTTTCATTGTCTTACTGTGGCCTTAAGCCTGGTTTCAGTATCATTTATCTGCAATAATGAAAATTACCATCACATTTCCTGAAATGGGGCTCAGTGTGGCTAATATTCTCGTGAAATCATAGTGCCCCCTAAAGGTGTAGAAAAGAAATTATAATCTAAACAAAGCCATGAAATCACAACACATTTAACAGGATCCAGTAATCTTTTTGTTGCTGGAGTGAGCAGAGAATACTTCTTTGAAACAACAGATTTCTAGCAGGTAAAGTACCATAAGAATAGCATTTGAGAAACATAGTGCAAAGCATAGTGGATATGCCTAATGAATGTACATTTTGTAAGAAAGATTGGAACTCAAAACCACCTGTTTCCCACCTCCATTGTCATCCAGATCTTCTGGAGTAGATTATAAGATGTTTGGCCACCAAAAACGGAATTCCTGATTTCAATATGGTCACGCAGAATTTGAGTTTTTCATGCAGATCAAAGGATTGGAATATTTATGTAACGTAGATATTTAAAGGTTACTCCAACGTTTTCATCTTTTGAAAATGAATTGAGACTGTTTTTTGAATCTCTAAGAAAAGGTGAGTGTAAAATATAACTAGCCCTCTCCAATTTATTTTTTCCCTCTCTTTTTAATAATTGTTTCGTACACTATATTATTGTATACTTTATCATTTTTTTGTTTAAGCTTTTTGTATTTGTTTCATTTGTTGATTTAAAAAAACTTGCAGCACAGTCAAATGACTACGCTTCCCATGATCCTCTCTTCGCCTGGCGACACTTCCGCCTTCTCTTTCGTTATAGGACGAATATTACAAGGTTGAGTCAAACCTTGACGACATCAGCCAACGTCTTATAGAGCGCAGCGATCACTGAAGTTCAGCTCTCTCGTAGCTATTTGGCTTTACTTTTAGTTGCTGGCTGATCGAACAGAGAAGCTCATTTGAGAAAATAAAGAGGCTATTACTTACGAACACATTTCCGCGGTTTGGTGACGTCATTGTCGCAACCTGGTCTCGTTGGTCCTTTCCTTTGCTTAAGAGTTTTCCCGCGCTACCACTGGCGTAAAATAACACACCAAATAGTGTCAGGCTATAGCGGTGGTAAGCTAGCGTCTTGGTGACAATTTTAAATAATTTTACAACGGTACCGGAGCTCTTACTATATTGTCAGGTAATGCCGTCCTCAGATTATGACTCGACCTGTCTGCCGGACTTATTACCGCTGTACTACCGGCGGCTGTTCCCCTTCTCCCAGTATTATCGCTGGCTAAACTATGGAGGAGGTGAGTATCCTGATTAACACAGGTCAGGAAAGCTGGCGTTAGTAAGTTAAATGACTGGAGTCTGTTTCAACATGGTATTCAGTCTTCCCTCCCATGCCTGAGTCAAAGAGCCAACAACACTATAGGGGACTAATGTGTAATCTTCTTCTTCTACAACCTCAGTGCAGAAGAACTACTTCCAGAATCGAGAGTTCTCCTTCACTCTCAAAGATGACATCTACGTCCGCTACCAGTCGTTCACCACACAGAACGAGCTGGAGAAGGAAATGCAGAAGATTAACCCTTACAAGATTGACATTGGAGCAATATACAGCCACAGGGTGAGACTGCATGCATCTACTTTTACTTTCAGAGGTTGTTTGTGTCACTGCAGACATAATAGATACAGTCTTGTCTGTTTGTCACCCACAGCCCAATCAACACAACACAGTGAAGTCAGGCACCTTCCAGGCCATGGAGAAGGAGCTGGTGTTTGATATCGATATGACAGATTACGATGATGTCAGAAGCTGTTGCAGGTAAATATACTGTTGTATACTGTGGAATAATTGCAAACATCCACCTTAGTAATTCAGCATATCCTGGCAGTCACTGAGATAATACAAACTCTAACTTTAGTGCTGCAGATATTTGCTCCAAGTGCTGGACCTTGATGACTATAGCCGTTCGCATCCTGGATAGAGCTCTCCGAGGTTTGTTTGTCATTGATTTTGTGACAGGCATCTGCTCGTGTTATCTTTTTTTCATCAAAGTTAGTGTCAAACGCTGTGTTTGATTCATGTGATATTCCAGAGGACTTTGGTTTCCAGCACATGCTGTGGGTTTATTCTGGCAGAAGAGGAGTGCATTGCTGGGTGTGTGACGAAGCTGCCAGGAAGCTTTCTGTAGCAGCACGCTCTGCAGTTGCAGAATACCTCAGCCTGGTTAAGGTAACAGTATTTTTAGCTTTTACTAGATGATTAGGACAGATTTATTTATTTATTAGCAGTAGGGTTCTGTCTATCAGTGTGTTTCTCTCAGGTAATACAGACTAGAGCCCAACCAATAAATTGGCCATCTTATCTCAGATATTTTTATATCAGTGTGTATGGCGGCTGATGAGTAAGTTAAGTTCTCCACCAGAGAGTACAGATAAGTTTTTAAACTAAATTCTTTAATAACCAAATATTTGGGATCCTTATCAAAATAGTTGATGTTATGCATTTAATAGCAGATATATTGTTATCAGATAATAACACAAATATTGTTATTGATATCTGCTATTATTATTGGTCTGTTATATGTAACGGGTATTATCGGGCATGAGTACAGTGTTTAGTATGGCAGGAAGTTAGTCACTGAAGTAGAGCTGCAACGATTTATTGACTAGTTGTCCAACTTCATATGTTATCAGAAGGAATTAACAATACTTCAGTGACTAACTGGCTATAACTTACAAATTTTAAAAAACGATTTTGACTCCTTAACTGACTGATAATATGTGTAGAAACCAGTGAGTTAATTATTGTGCTGTTTAATAGGGAGGTGAAGAGACGGTGAAGAAGGTTGTGTTGACGGATCCAATTCATCCATTTATCAGGTAAGAATCAGATGATGTTCTTAGTGAAGGTCAGTTTGAAGCTGTAATTGTGTTTTGATGTTTGTGTCTAATTGACTGTTATTGAGGTTGTGGCTTCAGCTCTGTTTAAGAGTCTGTTACTGTAATCCCAACAGAGAGTCTTTGACAGTGGTGGAGCGGTACTTTCCCCGGTACGCACTACAGGAACAGGACATACTGGGTCGCAAGCAATCTGTAGACAAAGTGCTGGGACTCGTGCCTGAAGATATCCTTTTCTCAATATACTGCATATTTATCTCATGAACACATGCAGTGAAGCTGATAGCTCATGGGGAAAAAAAGTTCATTTTCTTTGTCTCAGATGGGATTCAAATATGAGAATATAATCTCTTTTTCTGTTTGGTTAAAAATGTCTTCAACCTTGCAAAAACCTTTGTGAAAAGAACTGGACCATAACTCTGTGCTTACATGTAAGAAAAGAATTACAGCAGAACTTCCAGAACGAGAAGAAACCTGAGAATCGTTGGCAATTGATCATGGAACAAGCCAGCAGGAAACAGGTTCGTAATTCTGCTCACCTTACATAATGACAGTAGGTGTTTTCGGACCAAACCGTTCTGGGGACTCCCTGAGAGGACCTGTCCACTGGGGAGTTCCCCCTTCAAGGGCTTTTTTCCTGTTAGCATTTGCACCACCAATAGGAACACTGAAGTGATGTAAGCCGGCTGTTTTTATACGAACCGCTTTTATATTTCACTTTGATGAGTCAAAATTGTGTTGTACTTTCTCAATATACCTGGATTTTACTGTCAGCCCATTTGTCCGTGTTTTGGTCCATTACTTAAGGCAACTGTTACGAGCTGTTACACGGGTTTTAAAGATGCCGGTTGCCAGTTCTGCATTGACTCGTGTGTTTGACCAATCATTGTACACTTATGTCACTCAAGGCTTCTTCTGTGCTGGGAGAGTACCTACTCTGTAGGAGCTAGTCTCACGTAGGAGCTAAAAAAGTCCCTCAAAACGGCGTTCTCCGATCGTTCCCAGTGCTGGCAGTGCGAACACAATAAAAAGGGGAGGGTTCCTCAAACTGTTCCGAAAACGCCTATTGTTAAGCCTTTCATTGATATTTTTACATTACACCAAGAGGACTTATGATAAACCCAGGCACAATGATATAATCTGTCTTCCTCCAGGCCACTGCCAAAAAGGGCCAATACTTTGAGAAAGAAATCATGCTGCAGTATTGTTACCCACGGCTCGATGTCAATGTCAGTAAAGGGGTGAACCATTTGCTGAAGAGCCCCTTCAGTGTCCATCCCAAAACAGGTGAGCATAGACCTAATGAGATTAAATCACGATGGCATGGTGAATACACCGCTAACAGAGTCTCACTGTGACTTCTCTCTTTTGAACTCTGGCCAGGGCGCATTTCTGTTCCCATGGACCTCAAAGAATTAGATACGTTTGATCCTTTTGCTGTGCCCACAATCAGGTCAGCGATAATTTAATGTCTCACGTTCTGTAGTGTGCAGTTTTGATACACGTCAGAGCTGATGTTTTAATTTCATTTATTTATTAGTCAGATCTGTGAGGAGCTGGATCGACCCAGGACAGGCGAAGAGGAAGAGAAGTCGGAGGACACCAAGGAGAAGGAAAATGAGAAGGATGCAGCAGAGAGACGAAAGATCAGAGGTGAAATTCTGAAATCTGAATTTCAGGTTTATTGTATCACACACAAGAGCACTGGCTTTTTTGTCTCAAAGTTATAGTTTTTCCTGGCTCAAAATGAGGCAAATGTGTTATATCAACCATGCCATGTTGAACCTCCAATTTATTTTTCTTTGATATGAAGATAAATTTAATAAACATGTGGCAGGTACTGAGAAAGCGTGAGACCTCATCTGCCTGCTCTTCCTCAGGAATCACTTGATTCTTGTACCTGTTTTATTATAAATATTGTAATTAATAGCAGGATGATTCATTTTACATAATGATACCCTAACCACCGATGAGAACCCATGGGGTTTTAGTTTATTTTAAATTATCTGTTTAGCTCACTGATTACTTTTCTTCACAGACTACAAAAGAACCAGCCTGGTGAAGTACGTGAAATACTTTGATCAGTTTCTGGATGGAATGGCTCGTGCATGGAAAGGAGAACTTCTCCGAAAAAGTGGTGAGTTTTATTCTTCGTAGATGAAATGAGGGCAGAGCGACTTTTAAGAAGTTTGTTTTGTAATCAATTTTCCTTTATGCTATTTTTGGTTTTAGATCTTCAGAAAGATTTCTGAACTGGATCAACGATCAGAACGTGATACAGAAAAGACACTCTTAATAGCTCCCTGTTACTTAATGTGGGTGGCGATGTAGACTGTCCTGTTTTGGTGGAATGTTGCTATTTTCTGATGAACAATAATTTCATTGAAATCTGTTTTTATACTCTTATGAGACTTGGTAATAATACATTCATAAACATAAATAAATCACCTGCTTACTGTAGGATTCTCCGAGTGTAATGCCAATTTTATGTTGTTTGTCTGCTTGTTGCCTACATTTTGTTCTTGTACAGTCATTTGTGAAAATAAATTTGGTTTTCAACTCTTTCAAAATCTTGTATTCCAGTTACTTTTAATAAGAGCAGAAGAAGTTTCTCGGATTTAAATTAAGTTATCTGGAATAGCAAGCAGTTTGGTGTAGCCAGTGGCACTGAAGGGTTACATGTTATCACCCGGGGACAATAAGTAAATATGAGAAATTGTATGCCATTACTCATGCACATTTTTGAATGAAGATGTCTCATTTTACCAAGTTTTTAAAAATGAACCTACATTTTTCAAAGATAAATATTATGTTGCTCCTCCCCACATTTTGTAATATCTTTCAGAAGTTACATTTGTAATTCTCCAGTGTTTGTGGGGTTTATTTACTTCTTAGCAACTGCAGTCATCTAGGTTTAGTTGAGGAACCTAACCTGTAAATCCTAATCATGTTATTTGAGGTTTTATCACATATTTTTCTTTGCTGCAGGTGACCATATCCAGAAAACAGGCTGGAATAGAACTTTTTTTTATTGTATTTCCTGCCTGAATGTGCTTTTAATTTGAATCTCTGTTTGAACTTCAATGATTGTATTTAGTATTTTCTCTATTATACTATTATTACAACATTTGTATTGATCTCTTCCAGTACTGGAATGAAGCTAAGCAAATTTACATGTGCTTAAGTACAATTTTGAGGTACTTGAACTTGAGTTTGTCCATTTTATGCTACTTTATACTTCTACCTCAACCAACAGATGCTACTTATACATTAATGTATCATCAGTATTGCTGCTTTTACTCAAGTAAAAGAAGCTGAATACTTCTTCCATCCCTGTCATTCTTACTTAACACTTAAGCAACATAATTCTCATGACATTTATGACAGCGAAGTTGTTGAGTCGGCCAACACGCTAGATATGCAGAAGGCAAGTTAAAGGTGCCACTGTTGTCGAAATGTAAATCAAAATTCACCTCAATCTTCCACTACCAAAATTGGAGAAAACATATCACATTATCACATGCCAGCGCAAGTTACTAAGTTACAAGTTATCAATGATTTCAGGTTTCTGTTAAAGCTTTGTGTACATCAGCTATATCTGTAAATACAGCAAGAAACAGGTATTTATGTCAGTTATGATTACCGGTGGTGGAAGAAGTATTCAGATTCTTATGTAAAAGTAGCAATATGTAAAAATACTCCATTACAAGTAAAGGTCCTGCATTCTAAATGTTACTTAAGCAAAAGTACATAACTATTACAAGCAAAACACGTTAAGTATAAAAAAAATAAAAAAAATACTAATTATGCAAAAAAGGCCCCTGTGAGTTACATATAATCATATATTACATTATTGGATTGTTATTACAGAGGGATTCATGTGTAAGCAGTATTTTACTTTGGTAGTTCGTTTGAGGTAGAGCTCATTACTTTATATACTGCTGTGTTGTTTTTTATTTAATAAGCTGAAGTCTTTAACTAGTAATTACAGCTGTCAGATAAATGTAGTGGAGTAAATAGAACTATATTTCCCTCTGAAATGTAGTGGAGTAATAATAATAAAATAATAAAACTTTTATGTATTTAAAATTAGGCAGTAAGTCAGTAATTTGTTGGTTCAGGGAGTTGACTCAGCTGGCTGTGACAGGTGACAGTTTTTTTGACTGACATTCGTGAAGCATAAAATGAAAGCTCAAAATTGTACTTGTGTTGTACTTTAGTAAAATGCAGTTTTCTCTGGAAGTCAAACTGCTTAATTATGTACTCTATGTGGACGTGAATATAATTTCTATGATAAAAAAATGACTTGCTATGCCTTTAAACAACCCGGAAGAAGAAAGCTGCTCAAAACCGGATATTACCGTGAAACTCGGGTCAGAAGTTCTCTCTTACAGCCATCTTGGATATAGCGTCCCGACTCGGTGAGTGTCTCTGCTGATAATCTAATATCATCCAGTCGTTTTTCCACATATTGCCGTCTATACTAACGGTTTCACGTGTAAAGTAAAGTATGGTCATCAGGCCGCTACAGTTATTATTTCTCTTACGTCCCTCAGTTCAGTGATAAATGTGCCGTTGTACCTCGGAATACCTGCTCAAAATGGGGGAACATCATGACTACCAGTTTCCTAGCAGCCTGTCAGGGCCGCAGTGAACAGCGTGACAAGTGATATGAGGCTGATTTGTGTGACCACTAGCTGGTCACTTTAATCCCTTTCAAACTGAGGGGAAAAGTGATGGCATACATTACTTGCCGTTACCTTTTCCATGTTGAGGGTGACAGAAGCAGTTAGCTAACCGAAGCTAACGTTAGCTGAATGTCGCTTCAATAGAGTGTACAAACTGAGCTAAAGTTAAAGCATGGGCTCCGTCACCTGTTCAATCAGTTAACGTATTACAACTACATGCCAGTGACTGAATTGGCTAGCAACTCACCTATATTTGTTTCACGCCACTAGAAGTTAAGACTTAGATTGAGCTAATAAACTGTCATTACTTCATTTACCTCAACAGCAACCATGCCTGGTGAAGCCACAGAAACGGTCCCAGTCACCGAGCAGGAGATGCAGCAGCCTCAAGTGGAGACTGGTTCGTATATTTTAGCTTCTCATAAACATGCATGTAATACTGCATATTTTGGGGTCCTGGAACTCAAAGAACATGTCAATTGTTAAACAAATAGCCGTCTGTGTAAGGTAGTTTGTTCAGAAGAGGAACAATATTGCTTGTTTATTTGGTTCAGGGAGTTGACTCAGCTGGCTGGACCCTGAGTTGATGTAACAGGTGACGGTTATTTTCACTGTCACCAGCCATGTTTTGGGACATTTGTTTGCTAGCTGGGGGATTTACAGTGGTGACATTTCTTGGCTTGGTTTGAAAAGAGTACTCCGGGACCCCTCTTTTTATTTACACAAACTCACAATGGTGTGTGGTGACTTGCACTGACTGGATTTAGCACACAATGCATGATGTTGAGTGTGGTTTTCCCTGTGCACATTTAATGCCTTGAATACCCACTTTGTGTAGATTGAAAGTAGCTTTGTTAGCGATGGCACAGATCATTCTATCACGTTTATTTTAGCCTTACTTTAAAATCCTATTGCAGCATAATTATTTCTTTTACTTATATTGTTTTTATGGTAATAAATGTGTCAGTACACTTGTAAGTAATTTCCTTATGTTTTTTTTTTAAAAATGTATAAAGATATCGGTTAGCTTATTGTATGTGGTGCTCTTAGGACCAAGAATGAGTTAATAACTGGTTAATAAAGTGAAGAATGGATTTGTCTGGTGTCATGTCAGTTAACCCTCTAGACCCCAGTAGAACTATAGAATGTTGCTGCAGTTCAATTTTATTTATATAGCGCCATATCATAACAAAGTTATCTCAGGGCACTTTTTCATACAGAGCAGGTCTAGACCGATTCTATATAAAGTTCACTGAGAACCCTCACTTAAATTAGCATTTTCCTACTCAATCCAAACTCAATCGAAAGAAATGGACAATCATAAGTTGTTTTCATAAAATAAAAAATAAAAAACACAACTTCCTCTTTAATTTGATACCAAATATGTGGCATGTGTAGCTTTTTAGACAGTCTGATTCAACACATAAAAAAACCAGACCAAACAAATGGCACTAAAACTTGAGTAAATTGCTAATTTTTTTTTTCTCCTTTGGAAGAAACTTTATTATTAAAACTGTCACTAGCAAAAGAGTAAAATCTCAAACTGAGTCAACTCAGGTTCAAATCGACAAATCTATATGTGGAAAAGTCGCTGCGACACGGTCAGTCCTCCCTACCGACTCTTTGGCGCACTGCCCCCCTGGAAAAGAGAGTCCGTCTCCAGCAGTCAGAGCCGGTTAGGTCCTGCTGTTTAGTGACGGTGATTATGATTAAAACTTAAACACACAATGTCTTTGTCACTTTGCATGATGCACGGTAGGTCAGGATCTTTCTCACAACACAATCTTACAGCATCCATAAGATTATAAAGATGGGGATGCTTAGTCAGGGGGGCATTTTTAGATTTACAAGTGGAAACCGAAACCAGATGGAAACCCGCAAAAAACCCCCACAGATCTCAACGTTACGATGTATATTTCCGGTTCCAGTTATTGATGACAACTTGACATATCAGCATTCAAAGTTCAGGACTTTATTTTCCGTGTTTTGATACACTTTTAAAAGGGCACTACAGTGAAATATAGAATGGGCACTATGGGATCTAGAGGGTTAAAGATTGTTAGCCTGGATGTGTTTAAGTTACTGTGTTATATCAGGGAGGTTATGGAGGAAAAACATGTTTTGAATTCAGCACAAATCTCTAATTACATATTACACATATTTTTATAATTCTTGTTGTGCTTGTGGGACTTCTATACCAACTGATCTGTTACAGCTAGCACCAGAGAAACAGCTAACAGGCTAGGGTAGGGCTGGGCGATATGGCCAAAATGTTATCATGAAAAAAATATTCATATCAGTCGATATTGATAAATCGTGATAAATGTCAAGTCATTATTTCTTTCAAGCTTATAGGCTGATTTTTGCTTCTGAGTGAAAGTTGAAGAAACCATGTGGTTAATTGTGGTTTTAAACTATGTTTTATTGTCGGAACCCTTTGTACAGATAGTTTTAAACATTTTGTAAATGTTTGTGTGTTTTTGTTTTTGTCATAAGGCACAGTGCTGGAAAAAGCTGATACGATAGTTTGCTGCTGGGTAGTCGCACTTACTGGCCTGGTGCTTGTCGAGGGTCCCCTAACAACACTCGTTTGAGACTACAGTTTCTTACTTTTGGCGTGTTCAAAAGGGTGATGTTTCAAATGATGAAACAGGTTTGTGGTGCTTTCCCATCTTAGCTGGCTGTTTTTTGTCGGACTGCAAATAGCCAAAATACCTCTAAACAAGGGCGGCACGGTGGTGCAGTGGTTAGCACTGTCGCCTCACAGCAAGAGGGTCCTTGGTTCGGCCCCACCGGTTGGCTGGGGCCTTTCTGTGTGGAGTTTGCATGTTCTCCCTGTGTCCGCGTGGGTTCTCCAGGTAACTCCGGCTTCCTTCCACCATCCAAAATTAAACTGATGATTCTAAACTGCCCATAGGTGTGAGTGGGAATGTTTATTTATCTGTCTCTATGTGTCAGTCCTGTGATTGACTGGCGACCAGTCCAGGGTGTACCCCGCCTCTCGCCCAATGTCAGCTGGGATAGGCTCCAGCCCCCCCGCGACCCTCTGAGGATAAGCAGGTATAGATAATGGATGGACCTCTAAACAACTGAAGTTGAGTGGCCTTTCCTGTTAACGGTGGCTTCGTCCTGTTTCAAGCTGGTCATTGGAGCTGGTTTTCTCCGCTTCTGTTTAATGGCAGGTGGCAACTAGCGTTTAAGGTGCATTCGCACCCCCCTTTCCTGGTGTATGGGTGGTTTCATTATATCTAATATTTATCCAACATTTGTTACATTTCTATTGAGATAATTATCATTATCGTTTTATCATTGTACTGCACTGTAGAAGCTGTCTTCAAACTGAAGTGCATTTGTTTTGAAATTGTTTCCCAACTTTACTTTGTGTGTACCACAGAGGAGACTGTCAGATGAAGCCACGAATAGTCCATAACTTTGAACTTATTTATTAAACTCACAAAGTGAGTTTTGAATCCTGTGTAGCACTTTAAAACATACAAGAATAAAGAGCAATCCTTTTTAAGCCTTTTTTCATTTATATCAGTTGGGCTTGTGAACCCAAAGGGAGTATCACTGGCTAGTCAGTTTTAATTGTAAATTCCGACAGTGTCCAATTTTTAACATTGATTTGAATTACTTAATTTATTGGTATTGTATTTTTGATTGTATCGTCATTGCGCAACCCAAGGCATTGAGCCCTACTGAAAAAGCCTTGGAAAACTCAATTGGTGACAGTAAAACTACAGTTTAACTATCTTGAGCAGTGAAATACACCAATTTAATGGTGGTTTGATTTGTACAGTCCGAGTAGAGGTTCATTGTCCATGTGAGAATGCTTGTCAAGCAGCTCGTGGGTAAAATACACAGGACATTGGTAAAAGAATCGTGCTAGCAGTGGCAACTATGCGCTTTTGAGTTTAACATCACATTATCAGCGCAAACACGAACTCGGTTCAGATGACATTTGAGAGGGAAGGACATCCCATTTCACTAAATGTGTTCCCTTAATGATAATGGTAGGGGTGAATACTGATGCAGCTTCAATCCCAGATGGGTCAGTACTGGATATTGCTCAAAATAAGAGCCAGCATTGGGTCATTATTTCATATGGGATGTCTGTGTTTTGTGTTGGCATCGTGTTGCACAACTCTGTTAATGCTGACCACATAGCTCTTATCTTTCAATAAAAGGGAAAAAATAATATGGAATAAGAGTTCATACAGTACTTATAAGTATTTAACACTTCACCATTGCATGGAGTTTGGGACATGGGAATCTTTTTTTTTTTTTTTTTTTTTGTTTCTTTGAATGCAACAACCCCCCCCTCTTTTTACGTTAACTAACCCAAGAGCCAGTTCCACGTCGCTGAACTTTTCACAAACTCGTCGTTTTTGTACACGTGTGGAGCACAATTTTCTGTTTCACTTCACAGTATATTTACGAAGCTCTTGAAATTTGTGTTGGAAGTAAATTGCTTCCCAAACGACTACTGTGATTGCCCTTCCCCCTGTTACGCCTGTTGATTTTCCTTTATCAGCTGCCGGAATATTGAATCCTTCTGCTCCTCCTGAGATGGCTGTTCCTATAGTGAGCAAGGCAATCCCTCTGGAGAATCCTCCAGAAACCTCTGCTACTGCTCAAGAGAGAGCCTCCTCAGAAGAAGCTAGCATTCAGACTACTGGTGATAAACCAAATGGTGTAACTGCAACTCAAGAAATGACCAAGAAAACTGAAGAAATTGGGGCTGCTGACCCAGCAGGGGCTTCAGCTGATTTGCAAGTTCCTGAAGAGTCTGTGCCTTCTGCTGAGACTCCCATTGCTTCTTCAGAAGGGCCACAAGCTGATGAAGAAACAATTCCAACTAAAGGGCCCCAAAGCCAGGACTCAGTTGTTGCTGCTGAAGACTCGGCCTGCCAAGAGGTTACGCAGATTTCTGTTGAAGCAAAGGCCTCTGTAGACGAGCCTGGAGCAGTGGCAGAAAAAATTCCTGATGATCCAAAACCACCTGCTCCTGAAGGCATCTGTGTGAACAGTGAAGATGGGACAGCAACTGATTCCCCAAAGACTGTGGTAGAAGACCAGAGGAATCTTTGCCTGGATGCAGCTCAAAATACAGTATTGCCTGGTGATGTGACTGTAGATGTGGCTACCCAAAATGAAAATCCTGACAAGGAAGAACCTGTTAGGATTCTCTCAAAGGCCGTTCAGTCAAAGGGGACCTCCAAATGTCAAGGCCCACCTCTTTCCACTCGCCACCTGTCAGGTTGGTCTATCCTCTGTGAAAGCAGGCGCTCCCCACTTTTGCCCCAATCTTTTGAATGCACCATTTTGATTGGGTTGGGCATATTTTTTTGCAAGTGGTAACGACAGTGGTAGAAGTTCAAATGAACAAAGGTTTAATTTTTTCCTTAAACTAAACAATATAGTCCCAGTGATATTTGGCAGTGTGAGAAAGTTGGCTTTTTGTCAGGGTTGGCTTATTTGACTTATATGACTTATTTATTGCATAGGATTCAATAGTTACTAACTTGAAATTTTTTTGGCCAGGTGTCAGTCAGATCTACCTTGAAGCACCAATTCAGTGGTGCAGTATCAGGTGTATTTATGCACTTGCTATGTCTAGGTAGCATAGCCCTTGCTATGTGCAAGACAAGTGTGATCATGATGTGGGGGTTTGATATGCAAATATGATTTTCCTATTTGTCCTAAGTGCATCTTGACTAAATATAGAATGCCGTTTTCTGTGTGGATGTAAGTAGTATGTACTGTGCATTTTGACTGACAATTTGCATCAAACTCAGACAAAAAAACCTTAGGCTGATGTGTCCGTTTCCTAACCCTAAGCAAGGAGATTGCGTCTTGGTTTGTGATCATTTAACCTGCATGAATAAGACTTCCCCTTTCCTGTCCAAAAAATTTAAAGAATGTTTTTCTATTCAGCTACACCTCCTGCCCCAGCTCAAGCAGCTTCTGGCCCTGCAAAGGCCAAAGGCAAAGATGCCAAGGGTGCGCAGGGTTCCTCTGCCCCAAAGGCTGTCCCCGGCAGAAGAAAACGCTCCTCCATGTCTGCCTCTTCCTCTTCTCCCACCTCACCAAAATCTACTGCCTCCTCTACCCACATGTCGCCTGTGCCATCTCCCCTAGCTTCCTCACCTGGCAGCTGTTCTGCTAATCAGGCTAACCGCTTCACCCCAAAAGTTGTCAAGGCTGGCAAACAAGGAAAAGCTAAGAAAGGAGAGGCATTTGTGCCTGTTCCGGCCCTTGTGGAGTGCAAGGTCACAGCAGCAAATGAAAAACCAGTAGAGGCTAACCCCAAGCAGACTGTAGTTGAAGCTAAACCTGCCCCTGTTCAGCCAAAACCTACTGCACCCCCAGCTGCTTTTAAAGTTACCTCAAAGCCTGCTGTGGCAGCTCCAGTTTCATTTTCAGATACTATTGCTTCTAGCCCTCCCAAATCAGTTGAAGTTAAGACCGCCACATCAAAAGGTACTCCTGTTACTGTAGCTGCTGATGATGATCTCCCTCCGCTTATCCCACCTGAGAGGCCAGTTAAAATGCCAGTTTCCATACCCCCTGTTGAGAAAGAGGGTGCAAAACTTGCTACATCTCTTCCTAAATCTTGTGACCTTGTAGGGATTGCCCCTGTAGAGGTTACAAAGGCAGCATCCAAACCCAAGGTAGCAGCCATGGTAGGATCTTCTCTTGTTAAAGGTGCTAAAGTGGTTGCTGAAGCCTCAACTGCAGCTGTTGAGGCTGCTAAACCAGCTCCACTTGAGGCTGCAAAACCAGCAGCCCCAGCCAAAGTTGAGGCTGTTAAGGCTGCACCCCCAAGCAAACCTGCTCCTGTTAAGGCTGCTGAGCCATCTGCCCAGGACAAACTTGCTCCTGTTGAAGCTCCCAAACCAGTTGCTGAGGCCAAACCTGCTCCTGTTGAGGCTGCTAAGCCAGTTGCTGAGGCCAAACCTGCTCCTGTTGAGGCTGCTAAGCCACTTGCCCAGGCCAAACCTGCTCCTGTTGAGGCTGCTCAGCCACTTGCCCAGGCCAAACCTGCTCCTGTTGAGGTTGTTAAACAAGTTAAAAAAACTAAAGCAGCTGCTCCTCAGATTGCAAACCCAATTGCAGAGGTCAAGTCTGCCCCTGTTGATGTTGTCAAGCCAGCTGCAGATCCTAAACCAGCTGCCGCCGAGGTTACCAAGCCAGCCCCAGTGAAAGGTGCTAAGCCAGTTACTGAGGCCAAACTGGTTGAGATAAAGGCGGCACCTGCAGAGGTTGCCAAGTCTTCCAAACCAGCAGCTGAGCCTGCACCTGCTCCCTTAAAACCTGCTCCAGTTGAGCCTGCTGTTCCTGCCTCAGCTCCTCGTAAACTCACATTTGCTGAGGCAGTTGCAACACCTGCCCCTGTTAAACCTGCGGTTGAGGTAGTCAGTACAACTCCTTCTGAACCCATCTCGTCACCCAAACCTGCCCCCACACCTGCTAAAACCCCAGCCAAGGTGGAACCTGTGATCAAGAACGACAATGGTATTTTCTTCTTTTTCCTCTCCTTTTTTGTGCCATCTGTTTTTCCAACTGCATTCTGAGAATTGCTCAGATGCTTCAATATGGCGTTCTCTTAAAAAGCCATGGTTGTGAAGTATACATTAGCTTTGCTTTAAATTTTAAATGGTCGTTGCTCAAAGATGCTACCTAGTTGTTGACATGGTTTCCCCTGTGAGTTCTGTTATTGCGTACTGTCAGCCATGTTGTGCAGTTTCATTTGTGCGATCATATTTGGTCAGTTTTTTTTTTTTTGTTTTTTTTTTAGTGAGTCAAGTGTCAGTCTGGTAAATGTGGTATTGGATAGGATGGTTTTGGTTTCAACATACTTAGAGTACACACAGAGTTAAGATTTGAAGTTAAATAGCTCTAATCACAGTGATCTTTTTGCAACAACAAGTTAATGGTTATTAGTTTTTCTTAACATGTTGAAATATTCCACGTTAGGTGGGTGTTTCATCTCAGGTAACAACATACTGTTTTTTGAATCACTATTAACTTACCTATCTTCATTCCCCAGGATGTATGCAGCATATTTTCACAATAACCTGCAAGTTAACATATGTAATGGGTGGCATGTTGTGACTGAAGTTTGGTTTCTGTTGGTGGTTTCTGTAGGATCCGGCACTGAGTCGGACAGTGATGACTCAGTCCCTGAGCTGGAGGAACAGGACTCTGCACAGACACAGACACAGCAGGCTCAGGTGAGAGATCAGTCAGGGCTTGAATGTTGTGTCCGCTGATGACTTGAACCTAAAAGGAAAAGATCATTATGACATCTCTCTGCTTTTGTAAAACATTTTGAGCAGATGCTGTTTGTCCTTCTACTCTTCTGTGATGATTAACACAGTGACTTTCGTTCTTCTGAGTCTACTGAAGCCAATCTTTCTGTCCTGAGAAGAGGAAGTGTTTACACGATGACTAGCATTACAATTTTGTATTGGTTCATATCCAAACTTGCCTAATTCCTCGGTGTACATTTACTTGTTGACAAAATGTGGATGAATATTCTGTCTTACAGCTTGCAGCAGCTGCCGAAATAGACGAGGAACCTGTCAGCAAAGCCAAACAGAGCCGCAGTGAAAAGAAGGCACGAAAGGTAAAATGATCTGACAGTGTTTCATTTATGTAATTGGCACTTGTCTGCTTTCTTTGTAATGATCACAATTGGCCACAATTGTAAATTATGACTTGTTTCTTGCAGGCGATGTCAAAGCTTGGTCTCAGGCAGGTAACAGGGGTCACAAGGGTCACCATTCGCAAGTCAAAGAACATCCTGTTTGTCATTACCAAACCAGATGTCTACAAGAGCCCCGCATCAGACACATACATCGTCTTTGGTGAAGCTAAGGTTTGTGGCCAGCGACGATACTAGCCAACCTTAATCTTTGTCCCTAAGACTGTCTAGTCTTAGATTTTTATAAGGCAGCAGAATACAGATTTTAAAGATTCAGGTAATGATGCCATGGAATGGTCAAAATGGTACAAAATGTCCCCAGCTGAAATTTTTCTGCCAAATGATAACGTATTGATTTCTCATTTTACTCTCTCTCTCTGTGCCCTAGATCGAAGATCTTTCCCAGCAAGCCCAGCTGGCTGCTGCAGAAAAATTCAAGGTACAGGGAGAAGCTGTATCAAACATCCAGGAAAACACACAGACGCCAACAGTACAGGAGGAGAGTGAAGAAGAAGAGGTAAGATGGTATAATGTGTTTTTATAAGTGAAGATGGACATGTACAAATATGCACCCTTTGTTTTATCATATGAGATCTAATAAATACCCCAATTAATTTTATAGGTTGACGAGACCGGAGTTGAGGTCAAGGACATTGAACTCGTCATGTCACAAGCCAACGTGTCGCGGGCGAAGGCTGTACGCGCCCTGAAAAACAACAACAACGACATTGTCAATGCTATTATGGTAAGATTTCAATAACTTTTTCTAATGGTAGTAAAATGCTTGGAGTCCTTATTCAGCAGGCTATTTTAAATGGTTTGCTCAGATCTCTGTAGATAAATGTGTAGAATGACCTCTTCAGTGATGATTAACACAGTGACTTTCGTTCTTCTGAGTATACTGAAGCCAACATTTCTGTCCTGAGAAGAGAGAAATTCTTTAAATTGTGGATAAAACGTTTTAACACATTTGCTAACAAACTTGTTTGTTCCCTTTGCAGGAGTTGACAATGTAAGGGGACCCTGGCAACGAAGGGTTGAAGAAAGGTTGCTGATTTAATCTAAGCTCGTTTATACAATTTATACCCAAGATGGAAATAAAATTGTGGCATGATAAAATTAAATGTTGACGTTTTTGCACTTGATTGGGAAATGGGGGGACTGTTGTGGATTGGTTGCAGGATTGAATGTTAGTCAAGGCAGGGGTAGGGCAGGTATCAGGGGACTGAACCCCAGCCCTGAAATTACTGCAAATATACATTTTTAATACATACATCTGAAGGGTCTTGAGATGATTAATGGGGTATGAAAGAAGAAAAAAGTTCTGCTATATACATTTTTCTTTTTGACTGTTCTCTAATCTTTTTTTTTTTTTTGGGGGGGGGGAAATATTGGATAATTAAACTTCTTTGGACTGAGTACAAGTATTTGTATAAAACCCTGTGAGAAGTTTTGAGGGGAGATCTTTGTTGGAACTACTGCAAGTCATAGACATCTGAAATGTGACAAGGGGTCCCCAACTAGATGCTGTTTTTTAGTTGTAGTTTTTAGAGGTCACAAGCGGAGCCAAAAAAGGTTGGGAATTAGTACTGAATCCTAATCTGAAGAGTAACTATAGCTGTCAGATTAATGTACTAGAGTAAAAAGTACAATATTTTCCTCTTAGATGTAGTGTGGAAGAAGTATAAAGTAGCATCAAATGGAAATACTCAAAGTACAAGTACCTCAAAATTATACTTCAAGGTGCCCTGTGGAGTTTGTGACTCTAGTACCGCTATGGATCTGTTTTTCTAAGAGTGGGTCCCTGTTTTGTTTATGTCACGTGGGTTTAAAATACTTAAAAAATCGCCTTCATAAATGTTTTTTGAGGAAGGAAATGCATTCAACACGTTTGTTAGAGTTCAAGGATACACACAATGTGTTTTAGTGAGTAACACTGAATGTAAAACAACTTTTGTTTGTTTTACAAGAAAACTCAACAGGGCCCCTTTTTTAAATAGTATCTGAGTAAATGTAAGTTCTTTGCACCACTGTGAAGTAACTTGTTCAAAAGATTATTGCTGCACTGACTCCCAATTTGTCAAGGCTCATTTCCCTCAGAGAATTTAAAAGGGATGAGCATGGGCAGAACTCCATTTTTATATTACAATTCTTGAGTCATTCGATGAGACAGATTGAAACAAATTTCCACAATCGATGAAACAGCAGGACCCAAGATACCCTCCCTTCTGGTCCTTAGTATGGGTTGAAATATGATTATCATTTAAAAAAATATTTTTTTAATCTATGGCTGGGACTGCTTCATGCCACACATCCCCAAAGACAGCCCTCTCTGGAGGTGATACAGGTATGCAAGCTTGGAGTTATCTGTAGGGTTTTCACAGTCTGACCTTGCTTACACATGCTGGCAGTGGAGGAAAGTAAAAAATGCAACTTAATTTTTAATTAAGCAACTTAAATAAGGCAACATTGTGTCATTCCTTGTGGTTTTAAACAGATTAATCATGGACCCAAAACAGTAACATTGTAAAGAGAAATAAACAATTAAAAAATGTGATGCCCCAATTGAGGGAAGACTGAGAAGGTGGGCATAAACGGCATACATCTGGCCAAATTGTGAATGTGATTAAGTTTAAAGTCTCCCGCCACTCAAAAATGTGTTTTTCTTATTATTATTTGACTTGGATGTTTGACCTTCACTGTGCAGAGTGAAGTATGTGCAGAGCACAGAGCCATGCTGTGTCTGAGGGAGGAGGAGTGGATGTAAATTTAAGAAGTTTGAGGTAGGTTATTGAACTTTTTAGTGAAAGAGAGACACAAATTATTATTCTAAGCAGAGTATTTTTATATGTTTTATAAGATGTCTGGTGGGGATCTTTAACCATTTAAAGGGGGTGCTTATTCACCAAAGACAAGTAGAGGGAGGCTGTTAAATGCCCATTCATGAACCAGTACATTTCTATTCTCATTGGATCCCACCTCAAAAAAAACTATTGGTATCATTTTGATGATTGAATCACTCACATTGGTTCACTAAAATATGTACTTTAAAATCGTAAACTGCTTTTATTACTGTTTGTTTTTTTGTTTTTTACAGTTACTGCTACACAAGTGAATATGGCTGATGTAATTTGTTCTGATTAATCGAGAAAATAATTAGTGTATTTTCATGATTATAGATTAGATCTTGATTCTTTTTTTCTTATTTGAGATAGGTTTACCTTTTTGTTTGTAACGCCCTAGGTAAATGCACCTAAATTGATAAGTACAAGAAAATAAATATAACGGAACAACCGTTTTATTATTATTATTATTATTAGAGATCCGTATAAATGTGTGTATTTTCTTCTAACCCTACCAGCCTGATATATCCTAACAGTTTCATCTGTAAATTGGATGAGGTGACTTGAGGTGATCATACTGGGTGGTACGGAGACCATAATCGCATTAAATGTAGTCCACAGCAGATGATACGCTGCTTCCTTCACATCACCAGCAGCTGTGGCTGAAAGCTCTAGAAACGTCTAGTACGCTTCAACTGCGTCAGCACTGTCATTCTCATCCTGGGATACGCAAGGATATCCGGAGTATAGTCCACAAGCCAGAGGCGCTTGCATAGGTTGTTTGTGGGCAGCGTTCCTTCTTTTTGCAGGCATTACCATTGTTTTCAGTAGACTGTTTTATCTGCGAAAAAGAAGCTCACTTCACGCCGAGACATGTAAGTTGTGGAAAGTTAACACGAGGGTACAACGGAGGGAAAGTGCGATAGTACAGCCTGCTTAGTTAGCTAGCTAACGTTAGCTGTGTGACAACATGCTTTTTCAAAGGCGGGAGGTTGGCCTTGCCTCAGTGTAGTGTAAGCTAACGCTAACTGGCTACCTAGCTAAAACCTAATAGACTGGGTTTAACACAATGTACCGTCGCAGTTATTACAGCAGACCCGGTGTCCCAGCATTAGCTGAAAACACGGCTACTTTTGCCCGTGGGATGGGGTCAGGCGCACCGCATGGCATAACTAACGTAGTGGCTAACGTCAGCGTTGTTAGCTTGGCTAGCAGAGTGTTCATTGAACGACTCCGTCTAGAAGGCTATCATTAGATTAGCATCAGGTCTGTGCCAGAAGTCATGATTTTCAGCATTATAAATAGAATTTGAGACCTGTATGTTAAGGGTAAAGCCAAGCCCATGAAAGGGTAGTGGCTGGATCGCAAAATTTAAAACGTTTAGCTAGTCAACATTTGTATTTAACGCTGGCTTCCATACACTGCCTTGGTTGGTCCACGATCATTTTTAAGAGGATTTGGATAACGAGGCCATCAGTTTCATGCCAAGAGGAGTATAACTTAGTATCATTAAATATGCAGATGAATAAATAGCTACTGCTCTTGTAGCTTACATAAACATAACATCGTATCAATAAACAGAGGTCAGTGAGTCGTTATTGATTAGTTATACCCGCTGCCATGTGTCTGTACTGGAAGTCTATCTCTCATTGATAGACGGTAGCGTTAACGGTGTAATAATGGGGGAACAATCACACATGATTTAATAAGTTTTATAATTTCCGATGGGGTAACAAAAAGATAAAGGATTCTTCCACGTTCTTATCTCATCTCTTGTAACTACACCTGTAAAGTTAGATCTGTAAACTTACCATATTAATGTGTCACACTAATTGAATTGAGCATCACTAATAAGCCTGTTTGATGGTGAACTTGGGATATTAGTCTCACCTAGGTCTTAATAAAATTAAATAGAATTAAGCAGGATTATAACTTTTGCAGCTACAAGGTACAAATATTACAATGATATTATCATATATAGGGAAACCTGAGCTGAACCCACCCAAAACATCTTTTTAATTTGACTTTTTGCGTTTTTAGTATACACAGATGTTTCACTTTTGGTCCTTGGTGATACAGGAGCCCAC
Source organism: Maccullochella peelii (assembly GCA_002120245.1). Lineage (NCBI taxonomy): Eukaryota > Metazoa > Chordata > Actinopteri > Centrarchiformes > Percichthyidae > Maccullochella > Maccullochella peelii. The sequence continues at coordinate 142,238 of LKNJ01000243.1, forward strand.
TGTGTAACTGGATGCTGTGTGGCAACCTGATACACAGGCTTTTTGATGACAGGCTGCTGTGCCTTACTCACCTGTCACCAGCACTGGTAACCTGTTTTATGCAAGTGCTTGGTCTGATGAGCTTCACTGTTACACAACAAATAGGAAAGGTTAGGAATTTTCATTATTTTTGTTATTAACCGGATCCTAATATTTTGTTTTAAAGATCTGTCTAAAGGTACCAAGAGCTGTACTTTGAATGGGCATTGTGAATTACAACAGGGTACTCGCTTTGTCCAGAAAACTGTTTACGCCTTTGACAGGTACCAGACATGTGTTGATGTTTTGGTTTCCTCACAGGCATCCAGCAACTGCCAAGTGGTACGACAGGAGGGACGCCGTTTTTATAGAGTTCTGTGTAGCAGACAGCAAAGATGTTAAAATCAATTTCGATAAAACAAAGTGTGGTTTCAGGTACGTTTTTCTCATGTTGAATTTAATCATGAATGTCTTGTTAAATGTATTGTTGGTTCCGCCCTTACTGTCTGTTTTTGGTGAGTAGCTTGTTTGTTGTTTTATTCTTCCCAGAAATGAGTCAAGAGTCATTTCTTTTTTCCACAGTTGTCTTGGAGGAACTGACAATGTGAAACATGAGAATGAAATAGACCTTTTTGAAGCCATTGATGAAAATGTAAGTTGTAGTGAATGTCTGAATCTTTCCTTTTGATTAATATTGCTTTAGGACATTTCGACTGTATTGCAGATTGCTTTGTACAAAATACACACTGAAATTGACCACATATTTCTTTATTTTCTGTCCACCTCAATGCAGGAATCCAAACATAAACGCACAGATCGCTCAGTGTTGTGCTATTTACGAAAAGCACAGCCGGGGAAAGCATGGCCGAGGCTAACAAAAGAGAAGGCTAAGGTCAGTAAAAACAGTCATTAAATGTGTAGCGACTCCAAAAACAAACAAAACGTCGCTGAGAGAGTGAACTAGGGACAGTTAACTATATGTGACGCGCTAACAAAAAAGATTCACTGAGAGCCAAACGTAAGATATTATATTTATATTTATATTTTTATATATATATATATATATATATAACCAAATTAACTCTAGCTCCTACAAAATGTAAATTTGTAATACTAACAAATTTAACAGTATGGTACAGTTACGTGATGCACAACATTAGAATGTCATAAATGAGATTGGTTTAATGCATCAAATCAATATGACAGACTTGATTTTGTGTTTTCACAGCTGAGTTGGCTCAGTGTTGACTTCAACAACTGGAAAGACTGGGAGGATGACTCAGATGAGGAGATGGGCAACTTCGATCAATTCTCAGATGTAAGCACTATGCAGTGATCAATATGGATGAAGTCGTTCATAATTGCCTGAAGACGTCAGTGTTTGACGTAATTTAGAGCTTTTTTCAAATTATTGTATCAGCTTTTAATGCCATCAGTCAAAGTCACAAACATCCCCACCCAAAAAACCCACACATGGTATTTAAAGAATATTATGGAACGTAATAATATCTGAGATGGAATAATTTGCGTACTTCCCCCCCTCTTTCCTCCTACAAATGTTCCAGCCAAGACAAATTGTAATCACTCATTTAATATAATGTGATATAGAGTCCAAATTTGTTATTTATGTATATAAAAAAAATAAGGGAACTCCTTGGTGGTTTGGGACATCTAGTGTTTGCCAGTTGTTATACTTTATTATTAAATGCTGTAGGAAAATTCATTGTCCAGCTTCTCAAACGCACCAACCTGTCTTGTCATTCCACCTGTAATTGAATAATTTTGTCTGCCATCTTGACAACTTAGACGCATGAACCAAACTCAAACTGAAAAAGATTCAAAAGATATTTAGATTTACTTAAGAAGAGTAAATGATGTGGCTTTGGCTTAATATTATAGATGATGAACAACATGGGAGGAGAGGATGCAGAGGACGTAAGAAAGCATTTTTTCTTTCACAGCATTTCTAAGCATTAATATTATATTCGCTAATGAAAACTGATCATAACGCAGGTGTTGATCAGTGTCAGTAAGGCTGTCATCTTAATTGTAGTTAACTCTTGTTTAACCATTAAATCAGATAATGTCATGTGTAACATTTTTCAACCTTATCTCCTTTTTTTGTCTTTTTAGGATGAGTCTGCAGATAGCGATGATGAGAGTAAGTAGTTAGGACCCTTTTGTAACAACACCAATTACAACTGTATACACTGGCTATTATTTTTGATCGTAAGTTTGCTGTGATGTGAGGTTTAAAGTTATTTCTGTTCCACTTCACTTTTAGAAATGCCGGATTTGGAATAGAAGACTGTAAGACTCTGGAAAGAAAATGGAAGAACAGAGGGCAAGAAGAATCATAACAAATGTATATCTTGACATTGACGGCAGTGACAAACAACTGTACATATGAGTCAGTAGCCATATTTAAATCCATAGCCTCAGCTCCAAACTCTTGACCGATCAGTCCACTGAAGGTTCATATGCATGGTATTGTACAGAGCAGCTATCTCCACTTCCATTTGCTGTACTGCACCTTTTGGGTATCTTGTTTTACTGTTAAATATTACAAGTAAGCACACATTATTTGTTGGAAAAGCTGTATCGTTGTCCTCAACTGAGCAATACGTGAATTTGTTTTCAAAAGAATTGTGGTTTAAAATGATTAGGCCCCACCCATTCCCAATGTTGTGGTTTTAAGTTAGTCGACTAGTAGTTTATCTCCTGATTTAAGAAGACACTAGCTATATACATCAGAAGAATTGGATGCATTTACTGATTGGGTTCCTCTAAAGCCTTCCATGTGCCGTGAATTTGATATCCGGGAAGCCAGTCTGTTTCTGTGGCTTAACCTTTCAGCTTACATGTTTCCCTCCACTTCTTGTTTAATGTTTGTAAAATTGGAATATTATGAAACCATTGCAGAAGTATTTGCATCTTCCCAGTTCATCGCCTACTTTGGTAATCTGAATTAATTCCACACATTAATATCTTAACAGTTCTTCTCTCCATACTCACCTAACATGCACACTTATGTTAGACTGCAGAAGCAAGGTGAAATGTTTTGCAACTGATGATGAGGCTTGAAGCTTGGTTGGGCCTCAGCATTATGTGGTTTGTTGCTATCCTCTGGGTTTTTTCTGTTTGTTCATCTAGAATGATCCTCCCTTGTTGGTGAGGGAGTGTCTGAACGTTAGGCGCCGTGTAATGACCAAATTATATTTGCACTGTCAATAAAATGTAAGGGGAGACAAATGTTGAATTACAGTGGAAATTCTTTTTTTATTGTCTACATCTTTCTAATAAACTGTTCAAGAATCATTTTAAATGCCTTTTTTCTTAAATGACATTTGACTTGTTTTATATATTTTCCCATAATACAAAGTGCCTTTTTTTTTTTTTTTTAAGAAAATAAAGGGTTGTGGTTAGTGGGTTTAACCCTGAAATATGGTTGGAAAAGGGACAATTTTAGATAGGATACATATACACATTATTTGGGGAGTTCTGGGAGCAATTTGGGCTTCTAACCTGGTTACAGATGTAATTTATGTACAGAGATATATTTTGGATAAAGTATTTTAACTATTGCAAAGACAACTAAAGCAGCTTATAGTCATGATGTAATGATAATTAACCTCATTCTCTTGTAATTTCTGAGAAAATTCACAACCAAAAGATCAGTCACCTTTAATCAGAATCAGAAATACCTTATTGATCCTTAGGTGGAAATTGGTCTCCTTACAGTTGCACCCATTCTAGAATAGAAATATACATAAACATAGAGAAATTATAACAGACAATAAGAAAAATAAAAATGTAAAAATACTACAATATATAACAACTGTAAATAATGCTCAGTAATGGGCTATATAAATGTAAATACCTTTAGAGAGTATCACTGGATTGTAGAAGGATTGTTTGGTGTGAAATATTCATAATGAAATAGTTTTTAAGATGCAGTACTGCCCCTTTTATGTTGTCCAAACTCAAGAGTAGTTTTTAAACAAGTTTAACCTTGTATTTAATAGACGTAATCTTACTTACATTACAGTATTTCTACTTGAGTACGATGCTGTAACTCTCACTGCCGCTGCCAGATTCGGCGCTAGGACCCAGACAGCTCCAGGCTCCTCGGCCCAGAAAATTAGCATACTTCTCTTCAGGCCTGATTTCCTCACTGTCATTTCCGATAAGATGACTGTAATATGCAATACCAGTTTCCTGTTCTCACCCTGAAGCACATTCAAATAAAAGCGTCGATTTGACAGTCTGTAAGAGGATGACTCTGGCTTGCATCATCACTAGATAGTTTAAGGTACCGGTCTGTTAGCTTTTTATTAAAACCTGCGTCCTTAACGATAATCTAACCTGGTCAAACAACACATTTATAAATGACGTTTTTGGGATCTTTTTAAATTAACTTAATTTTAACTTAGTTGACTAGTCATAAAATCATATCAGCATTAACGTTAATTGACCATTAACCACTTTATTTTGTTGTTGTTTACCAGTGGTGGAAAATAACTATAAGTACATTTACTCAAGTACATAAGTACAGTTCTGAGGTTTTGTAGGCCACTTTACTTGAGTATTTGTATTTTATACTACTAAATATGTCTACATTTCAGATTTTACTTTTTATATTACATGTATATACATAAGCATAATAAAATACGATGCATTGTTATAAATTAAATGAAACTACCCAACAATATATATAAAAACAGGTACCACATTAAAGTGCTGCTTGCTTATTAATGCATAATAATAATGCAATAATATGTAGTAATAAAACTGACATGATATCGCATAATGAGTCCTTTTACTTTTGATATTTTAAGAACATTTTACTCAGGATACTTTTACTACTAATATCAAATAGTAATAATTAATTTTTAAAATACTATACTAATAATAGTACATGATTCTAGGTGTTATTATTAGGGATTTTCTTGTGAAATTTCATGAAGAACTGTAACCGGATGTGTAAGTGGTTATCGTTAGGACATTTACACTGCTACTGTTCGCTCTGTTCTGTGATCATGGTTGCACTGGACCACACCAGCCATGTTTGCTAATTTAAAACCCAAAGGTTAGGGAATAGTATTGTTTATAATTTACCGCTGTGCCATCTTCACCTGCATACCCGTTTAGACGAAGGTTTAGAGGCGTCTGCGCCTTCGAAATCCAAGGACTGAAAGGTTGGGTAGCTTTAACTGAAATATTAGCGAAACTTTTGATGGTGGTAGTGTGGGAGGAAGATGCTCTGCAAAAATTGTCTGTGTGCGTGCAGCGTAAACAATGTAACTTCATCTGGCTGCTAGCGAATGTTAGCCCGTGAACAAAAGGGAGCACGCCTCCATTTGTTAACAAGCCAGACTTAGTGAGTTAACGCTAGTCATTATCAACAAGACCGGTTCGTATTTATTTTCATCCGCGGCACTCTCTACTGCTGATGGGCACTATGGATCCAAACCAGCGTGGCTGCGGTACCTGCTACCTGGTTATCGGCTAACATCGCAGCTTAAGAACCAACCGCTCTGGGTGAACGTTAAGGATGCTATCAGTTAGCTATCTAGCTAGCGTGTGTTAGCTAGGCTCTATTGTGATGGTTTAACTAAATAACCTTGGAGCTGCAGCGGGGAATATTTTGGTCCAATATTTCACGCTAAAGTAAACGGCCTGTCCAACCTCTTGATGGGTTGAATTCATATATAACGTTAATGGTATCAGTTGTTAGCACCGCTGACTAGCAGCGCTTTAAAGTGAATTGTTCTTTTGAGAACGCAGCTAGCGCGACTTGGCTAACGCTTTTGCAACGGCCTTGTTGAGAAACCAAGTATCCATAAAGGGCTACTTTTGTATTACGAGGGTATGGGGCTGTTAAACAGCGAGTGGCGTGGTAACAGTCATTCAGGCCTTGAAGTGACTGTGAAATATTCTCGCTAATCCCTCCATTGTTAGTTGGCCGAGGCCGCCGGGTCTTGAATACTGTTTGTGTGGCTGTGCCTGCCTGGGCCGTACATTTATCATGGTAGGTTGAGGAGGATGTGCTCATGTTAGTAGCGCCTCATCAGCGGTAATGATGAGCTTCTATCGTAATATCCCGATTGTCCATTACGGCTCACTAGGGCCTGGCATCTGCTGTTGTTGGCTGCGACATTTTGACGGTTGTTGTGGAACGAAATGGTGCTGTCACAAGCTGCAGTTGCCAAAATCGTTTTAGATAGACATTTCACGGTAGAAATTGTACACATTATATGGCGTCTTCAAAACTGTATGATGCAAATAAATGAAATTTAATTAAATAGTACATTTGTTATTCATATGGTGATTCAAATCATGCACATGCATCTTTGCCCCATTAAGCAATTGCACAACTTCTATACATTTTACTGGGGAGTAATATTTAATATTAGAGTGTAAATTTAGTCTATTTTTTCTGTTTTTGTTTTTCAGATGGAGTCAAATAATCATTTCAACTACGGCACCCACTCCTCAGCAAACTCAGGACTGAAACTCTCCTCAGGGGATTCTCTTTATACTAATGGGTCCTCCATGAGTTTTCCTCAGCAGGGGAAGAGTGAGTATTTTCAGCCTTAAGCACTGTATCAGAATACAAATAAGATGACCCTCATTGTGAAAATGGGTGTCAGTTTATGTACTTTATAGAGCCAGACCTCACTTTCTCCCTCCAGTAGACTTCTTACTTCTTTCATTTGTGTTTCAAAGTCAACAAACACAATATTCTTCTAATGCAAACTGTAACCTTTTTAACTTGACTTATGTTCTTGTGTCTAAAAGATATGAATGGCGAAATGAATGTGAATGGCATGACTACTGTACTCGGGTCCGGTGTGCCTGCTTCCCACCCACCAACAGCTCCTTACCCACACATGAGCAACCACCACCAGAGCAGCATGGGCTATGACTACTTGTGGGGAGGACACCCTCAGTATGGTCCAGCCATGGGCACCTCTCCTGGGCACGGGATGCACCAGAAGCAGCCTACACCTGGGATGGTGCAGGCTCAGTCACAGCACCACTTCCAGGGTCATGGACAGTACCAACTGAATGGGGGTATTGAAAGCTCCCACCAGCCCCCTGTGGCAGGCCCACCGAACATGCCTCTTACTGGGAGTCAGTACTGGAACAGGAATAACCCTGGCCCGCAGCAGATAAGTTATAATTCCCACAGTATGTATGGGACCTACCAGAGTCAGGCACATCCTGGAATTACACCGTCACAGCATCACCAGCAGCAGTCCTTACAACCGCCCCCGCATCAACCATCACAGCAGCACCTCCACTCCCATCGTAACCCACAACACCACCACCAGCAGCACCAGCAACCACAGCATTATGGCATGATGCCTAATGGGATGCCCTTCTACCAGCATCAACCCCAGCACCCGTCCCTGCCATCTGCCCAGCAGCAGCCACCACAGCAGTCTCAGCCCCAAGGCCAGGCTCAGATGATGCCCCCAGCTGCCCAGAATTTTACACCTCCACGTGGCAGCCCACAGCACCACAACTTAGGCAGAGGGGGCACTGGCAGCCCGCTCCCTGTGGGGATGTCCTCAGCACCGGTGATGTCACCGTCAACAGTGCAGGATAGTGGATCACCTAAGGGCCACAACAGGGAGAGGAGCCCCCATGCTAGCAGTGTGGGAATATCTACTGTCATGCAAGGTGACCACTTTGACGTTGCACTTACAGATGTGTTTGTGGAACTTTTTGACTCATTTTATCCTTTCAGTCCTTTTGTGTTGCTCCAGTTTTTTGACACTAATGTATTTCAGTTTTATTTCCTCATAAATTAATGTGTTCTCCACTATACATTTCCTCCTTTTATGCCACCAGTTGAGTGATACTCATAGAGTCATATGGTCTTCTTCCTCTTTAGCCATTCTTGGCACATTCATCCCAGCTGCTGATCATATTAATACACTCACTGGTTGCATTACAGTTTTCTACGGCATCTGTATAAAATAGTATTGTTGAAAAAATACAGTTATTGTTTGGCTTAAAACAGCTAATTGATCAAAATTTATTTTGATAGTCGATTAATCATTTAAATTATTGCAAAAAATGTCCAGTTCCAGCTTCTCAAATGTGAAGATTTGTGTTTTTTTTTTAATTGATTGTATTTACGTTTTTTCTTAAAAATTGTTATTATTATTATTATTATTATTATTATTATTATTTGTATTAATGATATTATTATTTATTTAGTCTTACATGGCGACAAATCTGAATATCTTTTGGGTTTTGCACTTTTGGTTGGACAAAACAAGACATTTGAATAGGTCACTGGGAATGGCTCTGGGAAATTGTGATTACTGTTTTCACTGTTTATAGACAATACGATTCATTTAGAAAACAATCGGCAAATGAATCGATAACGAATGTAATGTTGAGTTGTAGCCTTACTAGTTATTTCTTGGGCATGAATGTCTGGTCAGTCCCACTGCCAGTGCTCAGTGGTGTCATAGTGCAAAGATTCAACCAGCAGGTGCCACTGTCTGACCATGTAAAACTGTATAAACTATCACTGAGGTGGTTTGCTAGGGATAGCTTATGCCAACTGAACATCCTCATGTATAAAACAGCATTTTCCTGCACAATTATAGTATCAAAATTCATTATCAGAGTGACCATCAGATGCTTCAATATATAATACTTTTTTTTGCAAATTAAAGGGTTATTTTTTATTGACTATTTTATTGATTCTCTTTCAGGGAATACGAGAGAAGCTGTCAAGGAGGTAGACACAAGCTATAATGGCATGGAAAGGGCCCAGAGGCTACCCAAACCTGTAGGACCTACAAGTGATTATCGTCAGCATTCTGAACAGCCAGCAGCCCATTGTCCAGAAATGGCTTCCCCTGTCAGAGAGCCAGCCATGAATACACCTCCCCACTCTGTGTCATCTCAGCTTTCTGCATCTCTTGCAGCAGTGTCAACGTCTCTAACCAAGGCCTCAACACCTCCTCGGGTCTCTGCAGCTCCTGCTGTCTCTGAGTCTCCCACATCTGCCCCTGGGCCCCCTATAGTATCATCCCCTGATGTAGAATCTACTCCACCACAAATCTCAACACCTCCCAATGTGTCCTCTGCTTCATCTCCAGCGGCTCCTCCCAGACTTTCCTTGCCTCTTCTAATGATGCAAGGTCTCAGGCCTCCCACTTCTGCTGCGGCTGAGATAACCCCTGCGGGATCCAAACATCTATCAGCGGGGTCCTCTTCCTCTTCCCTGCCTGAAACACCTCTTGCTTCGACTGATAGTGTTTCTAGACCTGTAGGAGTTTCTTCTCCTTCATCGGAGTCTGTGGCTCATCAAACCAAGTCGTCATTGCCTCCTACAGCTTCTGGACCTCATTCAACTGCGTCCCCTCCTGCCATGGTGTCCACGTCTTCTTACTCAGTCTCTGCACCCAACTCATCTCTTCAACAGATGGTTCAAGGGTCCAAGCCACCTCTGATGACATCGTGCTTTCCCGATACATCTGGAGCTCGGCATGAAAAGCGTGGACCCCCAAAATTAATATCTACCACTTCATCAGTGGGTGCAAAATCCTCATCTGCTGGTGTGCCTCCACCTCTAATGTCAGAATCAGGACCTCCAACCTCAACACCACCTGGCCCTTGTTTATCAACATCTGTATCTCCCATGTCTGTGTCAAAAACTGCAGTTGGCATTAAACCTTGTGACCCAGCGCCCACACCCCAGCATCAGACATGCACTCCTCCAGCTGCTGACTCTGACTTATCTTCCCTAGCAGCCCATGAAAGTCCTACAGTCCGACCTCTGTCTACCCTACCTCTTCTAACCACTCCAGCCTCCAGGACTGCACCCGTGTCAGCCCCTCCTGCCTTGGTGTCTGTGCCTCCTGCAATGGGTACGTCTTCTGGAGTGGTCCAAAGTTCTGACTCTGAGCAGCATTCTCCAAACACCACTCCTCCTCATGCACTAAAACAGTCGTCTCCCAAGCCAGAGCACCATGGTCATAGTGAGGATAGAAAAGTGTTGGCTAATAAAAGAAATGGAAAACCAGAGGAACACCTCCCTCAGCTTGATTTGGGCATGAAAAGGACATCACAGAAGGTTGAAGCTACTGAGACTAATAAATTTGAAATTCACTCACCCAAATTCCTTACTGATCTTCCTGGGAAACCCTCGCAGACCACAGTCGCTCCCGATCAAAAGCCCAAGAATAAACAGACAGATTCTGAAAGGCACCACATGCAAAGCAGTGTCATCTGGGAGGCAGATGACTCCATGGTGGAGCAGACTCAACTCAGAAAGTCCTCACATCTCCACAGCACAAGGGTAGAACATCCGACCGATGAAGACAGCTTCGATAACTCTTCCCATACTGCTTCTCTATTTGATGGCAGTTCAACATTTGACACCCCTTCTAGAATCGAGGTCAGCTCTGTCTTGGAAAAGACCCCTCTTTCAGACGGCGATAGCTCATGTGGAGATGACTCCACTCACTTTGACAACAGCTTTCACCTGAGAAAGGACACTTCTCGCTTTGACAGCACTTCCCATGCAGAAGAGGAACCATCTACCGCGCTTGACACCACTAGAGATAGCAGCTCGTCTGTGGAAGACTCCAGAGATGACACTTTGGCCTCCACCAGGGAAGGGGAGACGTCTGAGGCAGTAGAGACCGAGGACAGCTTCCAAATCACAGGAGAGTCCATGCTGGAGTCCTCTCTGAACAACACCTCTCAGATGGAAGAGCCCTCTGTCGACTCGAGTAACATGTCCAACTCAAGCTCATTTGTTCCATCTCAGCCAAGTCGTCAAGGTACATTTTTAGACTTCATGATCATGGAAACTAGAATCATATGGGTTGACAAAGAATGCATCCTAAAAAAAAGTAATTTTTTTGGACATTGCTTTCATTGTCACCAAATAGAGATAGATGTATTTCCAATACAGATTACTCATCTTTCTGTTTTGTATGTCATTATCCTACAGTTCTGAATTCTGCTAACACTATTTAATGTTTCGTCTCAGGACCTAAAGCAGAGTGGGAGCCCAGAGGACATGATACACCACACTCAGCTGGACGCATTAGCATTAAGACCACTGTTAATGAGACAGTGACTCCCCCGAGCTTCAAGATGAGAGATGAGAACTTCATTGCCTTCAGTACCCCAGTAGAGGGCCCTGCTGTACACCCACTCCAACCAGTAACTGACCAGACTGTGTCAGCTGCTGGAGGACATCTGAAAACCCCAGGGAAACCACGCAAACCTCGAGCTCCAAAGGCAATATGGATTAAAACCCCAGGTATTCAACATTCTGATTCCAACTAAAGGTTTCTTTAAAAAAAAAAAAAAAAAAAAAAAGATTACATTTTATTTAAACATTTTTTTTGTCTTTTTCCCTTTTTATTTTAAGCTCCTGAGGAGGCCCAGCGGAAGCCTCGGGGTCGAACCCCTAAAGTGGAGAAGACAAAGACTGATGAAGAGGGAGGCAATAAAGAGGAGGTCGCCAAGGGCAGAAAGAGAAAGAAGTCTGTCAAGGCGGACGTTAAAGAAACATCAGATGTATGTGGAGAGGCTGGGCCGCCCACAGAAGAGGTTGATCCAATCACAGCCACAATTGAAGCTGTTCTGGCCAACATTTCTGCGATTAGCACAGCAGTCGAGAAACCCAAGAAGGTGAAAAGGGTCAAGAAACAAGACCAAGAAGGAACCGTGGTAAAAACACCTAAACAAAATGCTGAAAAAACTGCTGCTGATGATGAAAATGATGACGACAGCTCCACTGCAGGTAAGGAAGAAGACTTTTGTGGGGGGGTTTCACATCATGTGATGGCATTTTGTTGAGACGGGGTATTACAGTTTAACAGTCTAATGCTAAGCCTGGTTGTGTGCATTTTTTCGAACAGGAGAATCTAACAGACGGAGGGTTGCAACTGAAGAGCAGGTTCAGTTCCCACTGCAGCATGGGTAACGTTCTCTTGTGGAGTTTTGATCATCGTATTATTATTCCATCGTCTGTTTACCTAAAAGCCTCCAATGTTGCACACTGTAGATCAGAATCACTGTTGGCTAAAGATGTAAAAACATTTTTTAGGACCATCATAACCATTTCAGTGTCTGCACAGTTCTTCTTCAAGCCTGATTAACATGAAAACCTTAATGTTAAATAAATGTGATACAATTAACAAAAACATGCTCGACACGCATGATTTCTGAGTTATCTGGATAACTGCCCTGTAATACAGTTTGTCAGACGTCTCAAAAATCTTTGTTTTTCTTTAGCTCTAAAATGTTTCCAAATGTGGCCAATGTTTATATGTGTTGCTATGCTCCTGTGTCTAAAAAGACTGCTGTATGACAGGAATGATGAGTAATAATGATGAGAACTCTCTTCACTGTAGTTGGAAGAGGGAGATTCGTGTGAAGAAAATGGAGAACCGCATGAAGGGCGAAACCTGGTATTACACACCTTGTGGAAGGAGGATGAAGCAGTTCCCGGAAATAATCAAGGTATATTTTCCTGGCTATAAAACAAAACCATAAAGGTCTTTTTAAGTTATTAAAATCATAGTCTTCAAGGAAAAAAACACAGATGATGTATTGATGATGTCAAAACACTGACCATTTTTTTCATTCTCTCTTGCCTGTTCTCGTAATTGCTTCGCCCAGTACTTGAAGAGACACACAGACAGTGTGGTCACCAGAGAACACTTCAGCTTCAGCCCACGCATGCCTGTTGGAGATTTTTATGAAGAAAGAGAAAGTACTGAGGTCTGTATATTTGAGTACTGCTCAGTTTATTTTTTCTCTTTAAGAATAAAGTAAAATCATTTACAGTAAAGGAAACTACTGCACAGTTAAACTCATGGTGTTACAAACATGTCAGAAATGTGTAGAGAATATTTTGGGGACTCATCCTTCACTACAATATGTTGCAGGGGATGAAGTGGGTCCTCTTGGCTAATGAGGAGGTTCCCTCTATGATCATGGCCATCACTGGTCGGCGAGGTCGACCTCCAAACCCTGATAAAGAGAAACCTCGCAGGGTTCGTGTCCTGAAGGGTGGGCCAGCCCGCCGCCCTGGTCGACCTCCTAAACCCAAGATGATTGACCTCCTTAGCAAAGTTGACGCCAAGCTTTTGAAGCGACTTGAGGCCAAGGGTGAGTTGATGTAGACTGGAAGAGGTGTTTATAGCTAGTATTTAAGACTTGGGATACAGGAGTCTAATTGTTTGCGTTCCCTTTTTCTAGAAGCTCTCACTGAGGAGGAAAAGGAGAAACTTGCAAAACTCAAAAAGAAAATGAAGAGAAAGGTATGTAGTTGAGACTGTTTGTAATGTTGAGCTGTTAGGCTGTTGGCATCTCATCCTGATTTTGTTGCTGTTGTTGATTATTTAGGCAAGAATGAAGAGAAGGGAGGATACAAAGATTAAGAAGATGAAGGAGGCAAAAAAGAAAGCCAAGGTACAGACAAGCACAAATGATTTATCAGCATTTTCCTCAGCACCACCACCTCTTCCTCACCTCCACCTCTTCCTTCTTTTCTTCATGAGTTCAGCTTGAGGCCAAGGACCTAGAGCTGAAGGCTGAACCAACTGACCCGGCAGCCCCACAGGTCACACAGCCAGCATCAGGGTCTGCTGCAGAGCCCAAGAAGCCTGGCCGCAGGAGGTCAGTCAAGGTTGAGACCCCTCCGCCAATACAGCAGACCGATGAGGAGAGGATAGCTCAGGGTAAAAGGGTGCTGGGTGCTCGGAGTAAAGCCAAGGCTCTGGCTAAAGCCCAGGCGGAGGCAGAGGCGGCAGCTCAGGCTGCTCTGGCAGCTAAGAGGGCAGCAGAGAGGAGAGTGCAGACCCAGAGACGTCTGGAGGAGCGGAAGAGGCAGCAGTTGATTGCAGAAGAACTGAAGAAGCCCACAGAGGACATGTGTCTCACTGACCACAAAGTGAGTTTTGTAATTGAAACCCAGTTTCTTTTAGTCTGCTGTATTAGCATTTTGGTTGCAGAGGATTTATTAGGTATTCATGACCTTTGAACTTTGTCCCCATCAGCCCCTGCCAGAGCTGTTGCGTATCCCTGGTGTGGTTCTATCTGGCACGGCTTTTGCACACTGCCTGGCTGTGGTTGAGTTCCTACATGGCTATGGTAAGGTGATTGGTCTCAATGTACCCAAGGACATCCCCAGCCTCGCTACCCTGCAGGAGGGCCTCCTTGGCTTGGGGGACAGCCAAGGAGAGGTCCAGGACCTACTGATTAAGCTGGTGGAGGCTGCACTCCATGATCCAGGCCTGCCATCGTATTATCAGGTGTGTGATACAGTTTGAGCATTTTCTCCATTAATGCAATTCCTGATAACAAGTGATGAATCTTCTAATCTACATCTTCCTCTCCATCTCCCCATCCCAACCATCAGTCAGTAAAGATCCTCGGGGAAAAGCTGGTTGAGTTAGAGCTGACACGCAGCACAGTCTCAGAAGTACTTCGCATCTTTTTGGAATCTCACGGTTATGATACAGAAGTGTGCTACACAATGAGGACCAAAACGTTTCATGCCCTGCCTCCTGACACCAAGGCAGCCATCCTGGGTTTCCTGGTGGACGAGCTCAACAGCAGCAGCATTGTGACCAGGTTAGAACAAAAACTCATTCTTCATTCTGTAGTTACTCTTGAACCTAAAGGTTTGTTAAAATCACATTTCTTTTACTTTATTAATGTATGCCTTTTTAAATTTTAGTGACATAGACAACACATTGGAAAACATGGCAACATACAGGAAGAACAAGTGGATCATTGAGGGGAAGTTGCGCAAGTAAGATCATGTTTTTTTTTTTTTTTCTGTTACTTAGATTACTTTTTTGTAACTAAAGCACAGAAGAGCCATATGACATTTTGATCCTGATTGTTTTCTCCCTTGCAGACTGAAGGCGGCACTAGCGCGTCGTACAGGACGCTCAGAGGAAGAGCTGTGTTTTGAGGAGAGGAGGCGCAGTGCCAGAGTGGCCGAGGAAGAGAACCTCAGTATGGAGGAGAGTGGCCTAGCTGTGGAGAGAGGCAACCGCCGTGCACGCAAAGAAGAGCCCAAACTCAGTGATGTACGTACCTGCTGTAGTGTTTTTTCAGTATTTAAATGGTTCATTCCTACATTTAATTTTTTATCTTTTCTGTTGCAGAGTGAGAGCCCTACCACTGCTAGCGTTCCAGAGCTTGAAAGGCAGATAGATAAGCTAGCCAAGGTAAGCCTGATGCTACACAGATGTAAGTGCTATTCACATTTACTTAGCTTCATATTAAATATTCCTCTGCTTTTGGATCTCCACAGCGCCAAGCATTTTTCCGTAAAAAGCTGCTACAGTCGTCTCATTCCATGCGGGCCACATTGCTGGGCCAGGACCGTTACCGGCGCAGATACTTGGCCCTACCTCACCTCGGAGGGATTCTGGTCGAGGGGCCAGAAGAACTCTTGAGTGAGTCTGAGAACGAATTTTACAGAAATGTTATCACTATCATTTTACACTTGGCACCCTTGGCTTCTCCATCTTCATCTGAACTTTCTTTACAATTTCTATCATGCAGCTTCTGGAGATGTCCTTGTAGCAGAGGTTCCTGTCACTTTCCTCAAAAAGGAGCCCAAAGTTGAGGATACCCCCATGCCTACCACTCCCCCTCCTACTCTACCTTCCTCTCCTTCCTCTGCTACCCCTGCCCAGGCCCAGTCCTCATCTCCAGAGGAGGACCCCCTCCCTGGCACTGCATCCCTCATGAGCAGGCCAAGAGGACGAGGACGCCCCCGAAAAATCAAACCAGAAGTGGAGCTTCACCTCCGCACGGCTAAGATTCGCCGCCGGCGTCGAAGTAGCGTCAGGTCTGGGGGTGAAGAAGGGCCGGGATCACCGAACAGTGGCACACAAGACCTCACACAGGCTGCTTTCCAGAGCTGGCTCAGCCAATCACAGGAAGCAGTGACCAACGGCACATGCTCAGCAGCAGGGGACGCTCCAGAGGGTAATCGACCAGAGGAGAGTGTGAAGGAGATGGCAGAGAAACAGGGACAGTGGTTCAACCTGCTCCCCAAACAGCCATGTGACGATAACTCTGTGACTGAGCCCCAGATACCCACCAAATCCCCTAAACTCCTCCCTCAGATCCCGAGTGCTCTGCCTGCACTCGCTGCTCCACTCATGCAGGTTTGCCACCACAATTATAACTATAAATACATTTACCTATGCTATAATAATGCACTTTTGAGTCTTCTGCATGGTGTATAAATAAATAATTTCTCCCCAACCCTCAGCCGGACCCGCTCTTGCCTGGCCTGGCTCCCGCTGACCCTGTGACCCCAGCAACACCACAGGACATCCCCCCTACTGTTAATGCCCCACCAGCACCCCCCCAGTTTCTTCCAGCTGCCATTCCTCCTGCCACACCTGCTCCGACTAGCCCTGCCAGGCCAGTTCGCAGGCGGAGGAGAGGTAGCAGAGGCAGTAGTCCTGCTCGCAGAGGGCCAAGAGGAGCTGCAGCCAAGCGCCGTGGCCGACCTCCCAACTCTGTGTTCCAAGAGCTCGAGCAGCAGTACTTCACACAACTGGTGGTGAAGCCCATACCAGCGTGTAAGTAGTATCTGGTTAAAAAGGGGGTTATGATTTTGAGCAGCAGTCTGAGAGATGTATTTTCCTTTTAAATAATTTTGACTGCTACCACATTTTAGCAATTCCTAACCTATACAATGGTTGAGAGCAGATCCTGGGATTTAGAAATCCTCACTGCTTACATTTAGTGTACAGAAATGTACAGGAAACGTGTATATCATGGTCATTTATTGTGTTGTTCTCAGTGTCTTTCTTATTTTGAATGTGTTGTATAATGTATATATTGTATAATGTTTCTTTTCCAGCAATGGTGCGTGGCTGGTGGTGGATCAAGGGTCCAGAGGAACTGTATAGCACCTTACAGGCCCTCCATCCAAGGGGCATCAGGGAGAAAGTGCTCCATAAGCATTTGGCCAAACACATGGAGAGCTTAGCTGAGATGTGCACCAAACCTATCGACGGTGAGTGTTGTTGGTAAATGGATCATCTCAGTTGTGTAGTGGAATTTGTCACTGAGCATTTTAACTCAAATTAATGTTTTTGACTTGACATCATCATCCTTTTTCCTTTTGCATGTTTCTGTGTTCTTACAACTGTTCTTGTGTTCTTTCTGGCCAGACCCTGTGTTTGAGTCGAAGGTAGAGGAGAAGGACGTGCTAATGGAGGCTCTGCAGCAGCCCTGGCAAGTGCAGGAGAAAGCAATGGAGGCTGACATCAGCGCCCTACAGTGGGTGGAGGACCTGGAGCAGCGGGTCATTGCTGCTGACCTCCATCTCAAAGTCAGATATCACCTCACTTCTTGTGTGTCACTATTAAGTAATGACATAATTGGATTAATCAGACAACAGCCACAACTCAAGTTGAATGAACAAAGTGAAAGTGTTGATTTTTAAAAAAAAACAAAACCTAAAATAACAAGACAAATAATGAGTGGCTTTTTAATGTGATTCTAAGAGACAAGAGCAGTACAAATAATATTGGGGGTTGCATGTAGCAAAGTTTGAAGTTCGAACGTCTTGGTTAGTCTAGCCGAGGACCTTTGTGCACGTCATTCCCCATTTCTCTCCTCTTACTTGCCATCATCTCTACCGTCAAAATAAATAAATAAAATGCCCCAAAGATACTTCAATAAAATGTTCAACAAATGATCAAATACTGGCATATTTGGCTTACGCTGTGGCCATATGCTGAGAGGTGTGTGTGTGTGTGTGTGTTTGTGTCTCATTCACGACAATATGAAAAGTACCCAAAAGTTAGCAGCAGAAACTCAAACTCATTATATCTGCTTTTGTGTTTTCTTAAAGGCACTTCCTCAGATCGCAATGAATGATGCTGAACCTAACACAGAGACACCGATGGCAGAATTTGAGGTAACCATTTAAAGACAATTCCTCACACTTCTTTAGTCTTGGAAAACGTTAAGGTGTGCATAACTCCTGTTTAGTTATCTCCCTCACTGATACTTAAACTCTCCCTGTCTGGACTCTGCCCCCTCTTATAGCCCTACACAATCCCAGATCCAGACTCCACACGTGATGACCTCCAGTACTATGAACATGATGCTGACCCACAAGATGACTGGATAGTGCGAACTAAGAAGGAGTGGTCTGGCCTGCCCCGTATCGCCACACACCCGGTGGACTTGGCTGTGCTGCGGTTGGCCAACCTTGAGCGAAACATTGAGAGACGCTACCTGAAGGAGCCGCTCTGGAACCCAGCCGAAGTGATGCGCCTTGCTCCTCTCACCCCTACCCCAGGAGAAGAGCACCCCATGGATGTCATCAGGTGAGAAGAACAGGCTTTCTTTGGAGTGAAGAGGATGAGTTGGTTTTGTTTTATATTTTAAGCTTATTTTCTTATCATTTTCTTTTGTTCCAGTCTGGAAAGTGAGATCACGTCTCGACTACGAACATGGCGACAAGCTCTAGATCGCTGCCGCAGTGCTCCTCAGGTCTGTCTGTGTTTGCTTCAGCTGGAGAAGGCCATTGCTTGGGAGAGATCTGTGACTAAAGTGGTACGTAACTTTATCCCGCAAGATTGTTTTTGGTGTACTTACTTTTTTGGGAGCACACTGCACAAAGTAACACAAAAAATGAACACCAAATTAAATATTGTTGTCATTTTAACAATGATGATTTCCTCTCTGTGATCGCTTTTTGTCTAGACTTGCCAGGTTTGCAGGAAGGGAGACAATGATGATTGCCTGTTGCTGTGTGACGGCTGTGATCGTGGCTGCCACATGTACTGCCTGAGGCCCAAAATCACCCAGGTGCCAGAGGGAGACTGGTTTTGTCCTACCTGTGTTGCCCAGGTCAGAACTCCACCTGTGATTCTTGACTAAGAAAGAACTTCAAACTGAACAAAACTTGAATCATTTTGAGTCTGAGAGCATTTTGCAGCAATTGTTTCCTTCCAAGAAATTTGTTCTCTGCTACATTTGTTCCTCATTAGTACAATCTGCTTCCTTATTCACTCTCTCTCAGGAGGAAAGTGATTCACCGCGCTCGTGCAAAAAGAGGACCAGGGTGAAAAAGAGAAGATACGAAGACGACAGTTCTGAAGAAGAGACGACAACACGGCGTAGTGGCGGCATGGCAACGCGTTACAAGGAGACCGTGGCACCCTCCTCATCTTCCCGTAACTCTGGAGAAGGAGGCGCCGCTGCCGCTAAACGCCGTCGCATGACAACCCGCAACCAGCCTGACCTCACCTTCTGCGAGTGAGTCCTGCCTTCATCGCTGTCGAGCTATTCACATGCTGAATCATGTTATTGTTACACAACAGGATTATAACAAATGTTAAGTCAACAGGGTGACATTTGTTTTGACAGTTATGTTGTAATGGATTTGTGTTAATCATTTTATTTTATTTTATTTCCTGCCAGGATAATTCTAATGGAGATGGAAGCGCATGCTGATGCCTGGCCGTTCCTTGAACCCGTTAACCCCCGGCTGGTGCCAGGCTACCGCCGCATCATCAAGAACCCCATGGACTTCCTCACCATGAGAGAAAGACTGCTACAGGGAGGGTAAGAGTGGATCATGCTCCATGTTTCATTACTTCTTTATTTGTTAGCTCTCATGCACAATAGTTCAAGGTTCACTGTTACATGCACATGCACATAATCTTCCTCTCTGGTACTTTAGTTTTTATGACTTGCAGTTTTTATTTTGAAATATAACATCAGCACTTTAAATCAGCTCATTTCTGAGTAGCACTTGCGCAATTTCCCATTCCCACCCCACTCAAACACAGAAAGGTGAGGGGTCAACCAAAAGACAAAGTGGATTTCTTTGAAATTAAAAGAAAAAGAAAGAAGAGAGAGAAAATTCAAAAACATTACTCACACATGGAAATCAATGTCATCAGTGTGCTTCCACCTCATCCTTTCACTTTCACATTTAAGCTGACAAAAATGTCTTTGTACACCTGTATACAGACATAAAGCAATGGTTCAAAAGAAAAAGTCAGCTCCTGACTGACAATAAGCCTGCACATATATACATACACACATAGAACAATCAGCCAATCCTAGGGACCAAGTAATCAACAAACAATCAGCAAACACACCTGGGACTGGGCGGGGGGGAAATCCCCTCAACTTATGCTTACAAAACCCAATTAGTCCACATATAAGAGGTTAATGCATCATAAATATCATCAAAAGTACAAAACAGTTAAATATTTCCCTGAAACCCACAAAATCTGTATAAAAAAACATTCATTATCAAAATGACAATAAATAGGGCAAAAATCCAGTACACAATCGCAAAACAATCTTAGAACAACTTTCAAGAAAAGAAGATAGAAGAAGAAGAAAAATAGGAAATGCTTTCATAATGATGGGTTTGTTGATCCCTAGGATTGGCTGATTGTTCTGTACTCACACATTTATAAAAGAAATATACATGCCCCACTTGAATATTCATCTGTCCTATGTGACATTCTTTGATATGCAGCAACTTTTCTTAACTGTTATCATCCAGTCCTGAAAATGAGGCTCTTCAGGAGGTTAATATGTCCTCCTAATATCAGTCTTTTCTCTCCACTGTTTCCTTGGCTCAGGTACTGCAGCTGTGAGGAGTTTGCGGCAGACGCTTATCTGGTCTTCAACAACTGTGTGCTGTTCAACGAAGACACGTCGGAGGTGGGAATGGCTGGACACTCCATGAGGCGTTTCTTTGAGAGCCGTTGGGCGGAGTTCTACTCAAATAAGGACAAATAGGAGCAACGTTCCCCTTGATGGAGGGGCTGTATACTGTTGGTGCTTTCACCGTCCCAGTCTCTCACACTCCATTACCGCTAAGACTGTCTGGAGGTTCTTCCAGCAATGTGTATTCTCTCGTGTATAGGTATATATGTATAGATTTTGGCTATTTGTCTGTTATTGTTTCCTCTACCGGCCTAATCTTTTCCAGGCCCACAGCTGAACTGGCTTGAACTTCCCCGTCACAGAGAGTGAGAACATGTCTCTCCTCACTTTTACTTCCTCCTTTCGTGTCTCCTCATCTTCACCTCAGCACCTCACCTCCCGTTTGCGTTCTCCTGTCACGTCCTTTCACAAGCCCCATGTCGTAGCGAGGCCTTTGGTCAAGCCCTGCTGTTGGGCGATGACACGGTCTCAGGCCCTGAGTGTTTTGGTTCTCAGACTCGTACTGAAGGTCAGGGACTGATCACACTGTTGCAGCCTAGCTGCTGCATACTGGACCTGCTTAGCACTGCTCGACAACAAAGTGGATCACAACTCTTCACAGAGCTTGGGCCAGTTCTTACCTGTTCAATGGAAACGTAATGTAACGTGGTCTTATGCCTAGAAGTAATTTTTTTGCTCAATATATTTTTATTATATATTCTATATATAAATATAATTATTTATATATATATAAAGATTACAATAGCTGGGATTATTTAATAGCAATAGCTTGTAGTGAATGTGTACAGATTACCTTATAGAGATGTCTAGACGATTTATGAAAAGGCCAGTTAAACTAAAAGGAATCTGTTCTTGGACTGTCACAAGTAGACGTTGTATAACCTCCACTTAAAGTCTTGCACCCACACATACACACCTTAAACAACCCACACACAAACATGCACACAATTTCACAAACATACCCACCTTCTGCTGCTGTGTGAAAGACACTGGTTTCTGAAACTGGAGGATTTTTTTTGTGTCAGTCAGTCTGGGCTAAGACTCTTTATATTTCACTGTCCCTCTTGTTGAGAGTAAATAATCACCTAGCTAGCGTCACAGACTGTACACAACTGAAAGGACGCTACTGCAACACACAGCTCGCACTGAAATGTTGCTCTTATATGCTATAAGCTAGCCCCAAGACAAGATGGTGTTTGCAGCTTCAAAACTGCAGCAGGGCAATCGATGCGTGTTGAAAATGACACTTCCGCTTGACTGTAGCTCGTCTAACCAGGCGAAAACATCTAAAGGTGTTTGTGTGAGGCTAAAATCCTCCCATTTTAAAGACTAGAATCGCGAAGGAGCTTTGATAATGAGGTAATGGGCACATTCCTGCCTGGTTTTCTGTCTTACATTCCTTTTTATTGATTTTTGTGCTGTACAAGGGCCAATGTACGAAGTTGCGCGGCATGGTCGGCGTGCTCTGAAGGCGACGGGATGAGTCAACAGACTGGGTTTTATTTAAACATGTTTCTTACACTGAACTCAAATCCGTTGATAGGAAATAAACTTTGATGTTCCTTATTACACTTAAAGGGACAGACGTTTTTTCAAAAAAGAAAAAAAAAAACACAAACCAAATGTGGTGTTAAGTGAATTTTTAATAATGTACAGTTTTGGTGATTTTAAATTTGTTCCTTTATATTTTTAGGACCAATTCATCATTTTTAAGAGGAGGTATTACAATACTCTGTTGTATTAAGGTGATGTAACACGTGTGCATCTGTAGAATGTACTGTGAGTTGAATAAAAACCACATCTAGTAGAAAGTATTATGTTTCTTTCTCTTTGGCCTTATATCTGAATCTTTTCTCTGTGTGTTCTCCATGTTTTTATTAAACTTGGGGTTTTCCAAAATCATGCATTCCCGTTTCCTTCCACAGTCCAAAGACATGCAGGTTAGGTCATTTGGCGACTCTAAATTGCCCATAACTGTATATGTCTCTCTGGGATAGGCTCCAGAGCCTCCTGACTCTGAACAGGATTAGAGAAATAGATGGATTTACTGCACACGGCTAATACAGTCTATCAGGAGCAGATCTAGTCTCATTAAGAATTTTGGTATAAATCATTTGTATGAATGACATGATGCTGATATAGTGTAATGTGGTTAAATCTGCAGCATTTTACAGCAAATTTATACACCTATTGCACTTTGACCATATATGGTACGGATAGAGCTGCAACGATTAGTTTAAGTTTTAAAATTAATCAGCAACTATTTTGACAATAGATGAATCTTTTCAGTCATTCTTTCAAACATTACCTATGAAAGTAAATGAAACATGTTTGGTTTTGGATTGTTGGTCAGACAAAACAAGACATTTGAAGGCATCACCTCACCATGGGCTCTGAGAGCATTTTTCACTTTTTTTTTTGGACATTTTACAAACTAAAAATAATAGGCAGATTAGTTAATAATACAGATAATCCTTAGTTGCAGCCCTAAATATGAATATAGATAGATAGCCCTTGTGGACTCATTGATACCATACACAGTCAACCACATGCCAACACACCATGTAAACAACCTGACTGACGGTCTGTATTATACTTCATTGTGATGTGGATTGCAGTGTAATTAAGTGGTTGAAACATCTCTCTCTCCCACATTTCAAGACCATCTGCTGATATGAAAGATTTTGCTTTCAGTCTGCTGAAAGGTTCTTTAATATCCCTGCTTATTGTGTCTTTGCAAAAAATACAACCACAGCATACCTGAAAAGAAGAAGCTTAAGACGCTTTTAAAATGCCTTTGGATTTATTGGCAGGTGAACATTTTCCAAATAGTCTCACACGCCCTTTACATGCCGCTTGCTTACCGCATACCTCTACTAAAACTCACTGTATATCACAAGACAAGTCCACTGCAATATGTCACATTTAAGAGCAGAAAAAGAGCCATGATGGAAATATGCTCAAGTATTTGGGCGGGGCTCTGCAGCTCCCTGGAGAGTCCTGTCTGAGGCACATGCTGCTGGGAACGTCCTGCCATCACTCCCAGCTGCTCTACAGTGGTAGAGACTCAAGTACAACACACTCACACACACACGCTTATATTCTACACTTAAATCTAGAAAGCATCTAAAAACAACAACAAAAAAGATGGATGTACTCTGAATTTAAACAATAAAAACATGTGTATTGTCTTTTAGTGTATCTCTCCCTTTGCCCTCTACAGCTCTCTCAAATCCCTTAGCTGGCACTTTGTGTGAGTGTGTGTATATTTGTATGTGTGTGTGTGTGTGTGTGTGAAATTGTGTCAGTGTCAGCACTCTGAGCAGAGGGGGCTGAAAACTCCCCACGCCAGCGGGTTCCAGGGTGCCCTCCGCCTGTCCCGCTCCACACAGTTGGGCTTAGCCCCACAAAAGGGGGGATAACATTTTAACAGTTGCCGTGGAGAGGAGGGGGTAATCCACAGCATAATGGGGCAAGCCAGCACCCCCCAACCAACCAACCAGTTCATTCTGGACTCGGTCTGCCAGATTGAGGGCCCCTGATGCCTGGAGGGCCAGGAGAATCAGTTGGGACTCCAAACATCTCCATATCACCACGAACATCATGTCAGCTGCCTCTACTCTGCTGCTAAAACATACATATTGTAGTAAATGAACACATTTAAAACAATATTCAGATGCTGCAAAGCAGCCGTGACGTACTTGTTGGTCAATATTCTCAGTTTTTAGTCAAACAGAGGAATTCTTCACAAGGTGTGTGTTTGTCTGATATCAAAGAGTGAAAATGAAAAGCGTGCACAGATGCAGCATCACAATAGGCTCTATGGCAACAGCATCATGAAAGAGTTTGTCCCCATGGTGATCAGAGAGCAGCACCTCACAAGTAGTTTATGGAAGGAAAAAAAAAAAAGAGGTTGGGAGGAAATCATATTGGACATCTTTGGATTTACTGTCAACGTAACACAAGAGGCTGTTTTACGTATGGTTGTACCTTTAACCTTGCTCTCATTCAATGCTTACTATATTTCTTCTGCTGTTTAACATGGAAAGCCAGTCTATCTCACTTCAAATCTGGACCTTTTGATAACCTCATTTCCCTCCAGGAGATGAAGAATTAGAGGACAGAAGGAAGAGTCATGTTTATCTCACATCTGATGTTGAAATCCAATGTATGACCCAACAGATCATTTCAAAGCAGAGGATGTGGTCTGGTCCTCTCTGCTCACTAATGGTCCCTTTCTCCTATAATTGATATGAAAATCAGGCTGCACAGCAGTAATGGGCGCCAGGTGCTCAGGACACGCCAAAGCAGTTCAGCCCAACAGAAGACAACAGGACAAGTTACAAACACGTCTGTTATGTTATTGTGATACTCTTATATATATATATAGATTACTAATGAAGAAGTAAACATTTAACAAGACTAAAGAGTCTATAGCCATGCTAGCAGCTCTGTGAGGCTGTAGGCTACTTATGCACAGCGGTGCTTTGAGCTAAATGCTAATGTTAGCATGATCACAATGACAATGCTAACATGTAGACTTTTCAGGTGTAATGTTTACTATGTTCAGCATCTTACTTTAATGTGTTAGCATGCTAACATTTAATAATTAGCACTGAACACAAAATACAGTTGCGGCTGATTGGAATGTCATTATTCATAGTCTGGGGTGTATGGCACCAAATATAGGTAGAACAAACTGGTTTGTACTTTGGATGGATACTCCTCAAGACTATTCCATTTGATATATTTCTGAAAATACATTTTGGAAACTGATTTGGCCTCTTTGGAGCTTTGAATTTTGCATCTTGTGTATTAAAACACTAACTGACATATGCTACTAACTGTCACTCAACTTTAAATGACCCACTTTTGTAGCAGTGCTTATAATTGTGATCAAGTTGTTTCAGTCCCTTTTCCGTAAGTGGTTATATCATTTTGTGTCCTCACTGCAATGTTTCAACCAGCTGTATCTTTGATTCATCCAGACATTGTGCAACCCTCTGAGTCTGAAGACAAGTGAAAGCTCCTGGTAGTTAAATCGCTCAAGGTTGGGAGGGTGTTATACATACAACCTTGGAGAGATATATTTCAAGGTTCTTGCACTGACTAATGTTTGTGCACAGGAAGCCTTGATAGGGCCTGAGGTGTGGGGTAAGGACTGAGAGAGGGGAGGCTGCTCTCATCAAAAGACCTCTCAGACTCGACAAGTTAATGAGGGATGTAGCGGAGACCCTGAATCCCTCAGACCCCGACAGCTAGACACAGACGGACGGACAGGCAAGGAGGGACAGACGGACTTACAGAGGAAAAAAAACCTGAGGACAACACTGAGTTGGAAATGACGTGGCGTGAGGTAAGCATCTTATTTTATTGCCTTAGTGTTTAAACCCCTCATGATTTCCACTTGTAGGATCCAGAATAAAAAGAGCTTTACCCATCGCTTTCACCAAGGAGTGCTTGTGCATTTGAATTTTATGGCAGGAAAAGCAGCACTTGTGTTATACTGAAGTGTTATTATTTTGGGACAATTGATGCATTTTTTATCCATTTTTATCAAGAACACCTCAAAGAGAATGTGTCACAGTGTTGCTACAGCTTACTGACATGGAGCTGATCTGTTTGTGTTAGATGTAGTGATAGAATAAGTGTTGTCAATATCTCTTTTAGTGTTTTTAAGACCACATATGTCATCTTTGACATTTGATAGCAGTAGAAGGTCCGTCTTAAGAAGTAGACTGATAAACATAATCGTCAGCATATGGTACATAGCCTTTATCAGGCTTTCTGACCATAAAAATATGTGACTTTATCAATAAGTTCAATATGTTTGTGATCACGGGTCCCAGCGCTAGTTATGGATTGAGTAAGATTCCAGTTTTTCTGTTTTTATTTACCCCAAAATTAAAAACAAAAAAGATGTTTGGCGATGATCTAAATATAGTGATGTCCACTTTCTCCGAGGAGCTGCGTAGTCGACAGTTCTGGCGTGCCGTGCTGGCAGAGCTGCTCGGCACCCTGGTATTAGTGAGCGCCGTGCTGGGTGCCTCCATGCCAGGCCCCGGCGAGGCCCCCGGGGGTCCCCTGTACCCAGCAGTGGCAGTGGGTGCGGTGATTGTCGCAATGGGACACTGTTTTGGAGAAATAAGTGGGGCACAGGTGAATGTCTCATAGTCACACATTCATTTTAAAATGTTATTTTTCTTTCTCTGATTGACTTGTTCTTTATGGAAACTCTTTGCTGGTGGTAACGTAGCAGTTGTCAGTGGTGAAAGAAATACTCAGATCCTTTATTTGAGTAGGAGTACCAATACCACAATGCTCCATTTCAAATAGTCTTGCATTTAAAATCCTACTTATCATTAGCTTAATGTCCTTAAAGTATCAAAAGTAAAAGTTGTAATTAGGCCCCTGTGAGTGATATAATATATGACATTATTAGATTGTTAATACTCCTGCATCAGTGTGTAAGTAGCATTTTACTGTTAGTTTAAACTACTTTATATACAGTCAGATAGTTTAGTCCAGTGGTTGCCAACCTAGGGGTCGGGCCCCCTCCAAAGTGTCACAAGATAAATCTGAGGGGTTGTGAGATGATTAATTGGGAAAGGAAGAAGAAAAACAGTTCTGCTACATGAATCTATGTTAATCTTGCAGTCTTTTCTCTAATCTTTCTTGATCTTAAAAAAAAAATCAGATTTTTTTTACCTCTTTGAGCCTCTTTTAGCAGTTATTTAATGAAACCATCTGAGAAGTTTAGTGGGGGAATCACTATTTCATGGAACTGCTAACAACTCAGAGACATCTGCAACATGACAAAGGGCCACAACTGGACACTACTTTTTTGTAAGGGGTCACAATCCAAAATCATGTTTTTTATATAAAATCTTAATCTGAAAAGTAACTATACCTACAGCTGTAGGTAAAAAGTACAATATTTTGGAGGAGATGTATAAAGTACAAATACCTGAATAAATATCCTCAGTTACTTTCCACCACTGGCAGTTGTTGAGTTTTTATGTGATTTAATTGTTTTTCAATATTTGTAACATGTTTAATATGTAAGTGTGTGTTTGTGCTCTCTGATCAGGTGAACCCTGCAGTGACTCTGTCTCTGTTGGCCACTCGGAGGCTGGATGTTCTCAGGGCCCTTGTTTATATCGCTGCACAGTGTTTGGGGGCCTCTTTAGGAGCCGGGGCCCTCTACCTGGCCCTGCCGCTGAAAACCACTGCAGAATACTTCGTCAACAGGGTCAGTTCTCAGATTATTAGTGGGTTACCTTTTAAACTGTGAGAGACGTTACATCTTTTCAGAATATTCCTGTCTTTTGGCCAACTTTTCCTGACTCCTCTTTTACCTCACTCAGGTTCCTATAGAGCTGAATGCAGCCCAGGCTCTGGGCATAGAGGTTTTGTGCACCTTCCAGATGGTCTTCACGGTGTTCTCAGCGGAGGATCAGCGACGGAGGGAAAGCCCAGAACCAGGAAACCTGGCCATTGGATTAGCACACACTGCTGGAGTGCTAGTAGGGGTAAGAGGAGCTTTCACACAGACTTATGTTATTTTCTGTCTGAAATAATCGACTCAGTGTTAATTGATCAACTACTCAAGTTGATTAACTTGATTTCCAGTTGTATTTATTTCTCACTACTAAAGCTGCTACACTGCCCAAACTCTACAACGGTCCAAGTTTGAAATAGGAGGCTGAAATTATTTTTAAAGAATGCGAGAAGACCGTGTGGCACACATGTATAAAAAGACACGTAACAAACATCCATCATAACTTTCCTCGAACAACAGCAACAACAAAAACAAACATACAAAAGATGGCTTTCTGGAGAGTTTGAACCCAAATACAATGCATGCCGGGTTGAGTGCAATTAAACTAACAATGTTTCTAAAAAATGTTTTGTCAACTCATGCCTTGTGTATGTTAACAGGACTTTCTCACTTTGTAATGAATCTTATTTATGCCAAAGAATATAAGTTAGGCATTTTTACAGTGTTCAATGATGTGATTACTAAATGGTTAACACTATTGAATCGCAGAAAGTCAAACCTTGTCAAGTCTCTAATCCTTTCCTGGGGAATTAGAATTTACATTTCATGGGTTTCGTCTCACAACTCTGGTGGCAGTTTTGTCCAGGCCAGGGTATTTCTTCTGATATCCTAAGAAACCTTCTGGGTCTAAATAGGAATAAGGAGGCCGCTGTACAGAGAAAACAAATGGGAATCAGAGCTAAATAACATTTTAGATGAAGAACGATGCAAAATGTGTATAATACAGTGTACTACCACCAACTCAAGAGTACAGAGAGTTCTTCGCCACAGGTCAAAAGCAGACAGCAACCACGTTGGAAGTTCTGTGGTTTTCTAGAGTTGCACTGAACTAAGCCTTGCTGGGACAATGTAAATGGAACCATAAAAGACATTATGGGATATGTCATTACAAACAAGGTAACATTGAGGAGGCTATGTGAAGAGAAAGATACCCTGCAAAACATGTAATTATAGCCAGAAAAGAAATGGTATTAAACTGACCCTCCCGGGAAAGAACAATGGTTTAAAATTATTCGGGAAATTTATCAAGTGGAAAAATTTACCTACCTGCTGAGAATTAAAGGAAAATGTAAGTGTAAAGAAAAAAGAACAATAGCACTTGTTCTTGACTTTGTTTAAGTTGTGTGTGCGTTGTTTTTCTGTCAGGCGCGGTTCTCTGGTGCAAGTATGAACCCTGCACGTTCTCTGGGTCCAGCCATCATCACTGGCTTCTGGGAAAACCACTGGGTGAGAGAGAGCCTCAAAATCCACATCTGTCTCCATGGAAACACTCATCCAACTGTCCAACTGATTTTTCCAGTTTAGTCAATGTTCATATGACAACAACAATATAAGCAATAACAGTTACTGAATAATCAAATTCAATGAATATTTGATGTTGATTGAATTAAGTATAATGGTGGAAAGTACAATACAATAAGTACAATTTTGAGGTACTTGTATTTCCATTTTTGTGCTACTTTATACTTTATTCTACTCCAGTTCAGGGGGAAACATTGTACTTTTTCCTCCATTACATTTATATGACATCTGTAGTTACTATAGTTACCTTTCAGATTAAAATTTAAAACATAAAAAACATATGATAAGTTTATAAAATATGACATATTGTTAAAGATTAGCCAGTGGTTCCAAACCATTTTGGCTTCTGACCACAGACTGTATGTAAAGATGGACGATGCGCTTCCTCCTATTGTAAAAAATGAAGCCACTGGTGACGTCATTTGGAGCCAGAGTCTGAGTAGTAGTGATCTGCGGTGGAGCCGGGGTGTCGAGTTTCTGCCTATACACCTGGCTGAACCAATTGCAAGCACACTCATAGTTGTCAGTCATGTCATCTCACCCCCTTTTTATAGCATCAAATAACTAATTAAAACCAAACTTGTCATAAAAATGAACACTTGAACAAACTTCAGCATGATAAGAACTGCCTAAAATGACAGAAACCATTTTTGGGAAAAATGTATTTGACGTGTACTTTGACTTTTCAGTTTGGCCCAAGTCCCATTCGCCTATACCGCAATCAGCCACCAGGGGGCGATCGAGCCGTTTTGGTTTCACTTTTGGGGAGCTGTCATGTCGTCCATCTTTATATACAGTCTATGCTTTTGACCGCCTACAAAAAAGCGTTGTCTAATTGATGCTCCTTGTCACGTGTTTCAGACCAAAGAGAGATTTCTGCTCTAAACTTCTCACATGGTTTCATTCAAATAAAAAAGTAGACAATATTTCAAAACAAAGCAAAGATTAGAGAAAACTCCCAAAGATTTATACAAATTTGTGCAGCATTTTCTTCTTTCCTCCCCCATTAATCCTCTCATGACCCCCCAGACTTATCTTGTGACCCTTTGGAGGGCCCCGACCCCTAGGTTGGGAACCACTGGACTAAACTACCTAACTGCATATGAAGTATATGCATATTTAAACTAGCTTACACACTAATTCATCAGTATTTAGAATCTAATAATGTCATATATAATATCACGTTTCTGTAGAATTTTGAGTGCAAGACTTTTACTTATTATGGCGAACATTTACATTAATGTATTGGTACTTTTACTTAAATAAAGTGTCTGAATATTGTTCCAGCACTGTATAAGTATTACCATTGTCTCAGTGGTAAAGCCCAGCGGATATTCAGGTGAATACATACAGTGAGTTGTCTAGTCGTCTTGGACCATCCAGATAAAGTAAAAGTAAAAGATGTCTATACACATCTCTCACATCTCATCATGACCTGTTTTTCTTTTGCCCGCCTTCAGGTTTATTGGATCGGACCAGTGCTCGGTGCTATACTGGCTGGAGTGTCCCATGAGTTCTTCTTTGCACGCAGCGCCTCTCGCCAGAAGCTGGTTGCATGTCTGACCTGTAAGGATATTGAGATTGTGGAGACGGCCAGCATGACCGGGTCATCACTGTCAACAGTCACGCAGAACGCCATGAGAGCCAAGCAGGCCAACAAACAAGAAAACAACTGAGGACACATGCATGAAAAAAACACACATAGAAACACACATACTTTTTGCAATATTACGGTTTAATACATCTTTATGAAAATGTACAGTTCTTCAGTCATGTAGATCAGGCTCGACAGTGGTGGGGACCAAAGTAAAAGGGAGTAGATGTGCATTAAGTTAAACTTCTCACATATGAGTCTATTTAACATTAATAACACATGGTGTAAATATAAATATATAAATATATAATGTTAGAGCAATTGAACAATTGTCTATTCACTGTGAACTGATGGTTTGATACCCAGCTTTTCCTGTTTAAGTGTCCTTGAGCAAGACACAGAATCCCAAAATGCATCCTGACATGGTTCATCTGCCGTTTATTCATTCCATTAATAAATTTTTTCTATAAAATGTCAGAAAATTATAATTTTCCAGAGCCTAAGATGAAAAATTCAAATGTCTTGTTTTGTCTGACCAACAGTCTAAAACTCAAAGATATTCAGTTTACGGTGATAGAAAGCAGAAAAAAATTAGCAAATCCTCACATTTTAGAAGCTGGAACTAGTGAATGTTTGGCATTTTTGCTTGAAAAATGACTCAAATCGATTAATTGACTAATCATTTCAGCGCTGGTTTGTTACTTTACACCTCCAGTGACCTGTAACTTAAGGTAGTAAAACCTTAACAGTTTAAAATGAGACTATGTAACTTTTGCTGAATAATGGCAATAAACTAACTTTATTTGCCAGCGTTAGCTAACATTAGCCACCATAAGCTACTGGTCATACCAAACTAAGTGAGGCTGTAGCAGCAAACCCCTCAGTGTATTTAGTTGAATGAGGGTATGTTTATTTGCTCTTAAATTCAGCTTTTTGTTTGTAAGAGAAGGAATGTCTTATTTCTTCTTTCAAAGTTACATAGTCTCACTTTTTTGGGATTGTTGACTGTTTTCTTTTTTCTTGAGGCGTCATGTGTCTGCAGGTGTCCACCATAGTTTTTTTCTTTTCAGGAGACCACAGTAAATGTAAAACTGTTACATTTTACTAAATGTAACAGTTTTACTGAGTTATATTACTAAAATGTTGCTCAGGTGACACAGGGATGGCTACTTTAAAGCTGTGTTCACCTTGCACATTTCAGTCAATGTCCTTCCACTGAAACCTCACCTGCTCTTTCTGGAAGTTCATAATGTTCAACGAATTCTGGCTAAAATGAGTCTTTGCCTGTTGCTTTTTGTTGCACATGTGGAGAGAAATGAATGTGGAAGCTGCGTTTTAAAGGCGCTGAGTGTGACCTTTGAGGTCCTCGTTGCCTGTCATTAGTGTATGTGAAAGTGTAGCCAATATTGTGAGATTCAGTATTGTTACTTTCACATTTGCACATCATTAGAATATATAATGGGGACTCATTGAAATCCTGCTGAAAAACACCCTTATGTTCGCCATTTTCAGTTGCATCCCTTATGTGTAGATGCTTTGAAATGCTAAAGAGGTCCTTGCCCTGCATTGTGGGTTGTTCTCAATGATGCTCTCAATCAGTCCGACATCTCTCTCATGTCTATGCCTGTTAGCGTCCATCTCTTCTCTGAGCCCTCCTATTCACAATCAAATGGACCTTCATACCTCTGTAATGGCTCTACAGAAAGAACACCTTCAGTGGAAATAAGCTTTGTAATTTAAAATGGATACAATGAGCGTATGTGTGTGTGTTTACATGTGTGTTTGGGTGTGTGAGAGACAATACATTTTGCTTTCATGAAACCTTTATTCATATTTGTGTGTTTTTGGTATAAGCTGCCATGTTTGTCTTGTCTTAAAATATGTTTTGCATGTGATTTAAAGGGTCAGTTTATTTAAATGATTTTTAAAAAGTGGTATTTAGCCATGCAGATAGATTTGGTTTAATTTGCTTAAGTTTTGTGATATTTCTCTCTGCGATATCTATCTAAAAACATGTTTTTTTGTAATTTTGATGAACTTATCCTTTAAAATCAATATTTAATATAATAAACAATATATTTATTATGTATTAATGTTGATACGTGAGGTAAATCATGTTTTACTGTACACTGTATTATCTGGATTTAACAGCAAGTCTAAAATAAAACCATGTTAGCAATCAATATCACTATAGCAGCATAATTTGAATACACATGCACAGTGCACACACATACGCATACATAAACTATTTACACACACACACACACACACACACACACACACACACACATACACACACAACGTGCACAATAACTGCTATAACTGCTACAGTGCCGCCAGCATTTTGCATTGTGTGTGTTCTTTCTAACATGTATAAAAGGGAGTTAAAAGGGCAAGCTCAGCGTTCTGCATTCACCCCCCCCCAACAGCGATGGCTCTCGACTGGTCAGCGCGATGCCCCAGTGCTGCTCAGTAACCCCACTGTCCCCCCACATCCCTGCTGCCCTACTGCACCTCTCCCTTTCCCCAGCTACACACACACACACACACACACACACACACAGAACTTTCAGGGCTAAGGTTGTACATCCTCCTGCAACACACACACACACACACACACACACACACACACACACACACACAGACAGACACACACTCATATAATGCAAACGTCTGCCGAGCACCTCCTAGAAGCCCCTGTCACAACAGAAGACACAATATGCTGTGTTATGTGAATTATTGTTTGTTCATTGCTTGTGGATCCGTGTTTTCATTTTCACTGTTTTCTCTCCACCATTGTTGTTTTTCTTCCTTGCACATGTTAGTCAGATGTCTCCACTACGTGGCGTTGACCGTGGAGCAGTGCCAGTGATGGCTCTGAGCTCCGAGGCAAAGTCAAGTTCAGGTCTTAGTGTTCATAATCACAGGCCTCTGCAATGATCGCTGCCACTAGAAAGACACTTTTCTTTTTCTCCTCTTAAAGTTTACAGATTATCATCGGCAGTGCTTGGTGGTGTAATTGTCTCTAATGAACGGAGGCAATAAATGTAGCTTTAGCACTGCAAATCTGAGACAGTGCTTTAATCTAATATTTTTTTTGTCTTGTTTCTGTCCATACATAGCCCACTTGCTTGTTACAGACAATGGTTTCATAGGGTCAGGCATTTCAGTGTATAGGTCAGTTCAGCGCTGTTATCTTTGAGCACTTCCGACCGGGGCCCCAACTGTATTATCTGCATGTGTGTATACGCATATGTGTGTGTGTGTGTGTGTGTGTGTGTGCATGTGCGTGTATTTGTGCATGCATGTGTGCCTTCTGTCCTTGTCCATCAGCATTTGTGTCCTGTGTTTATGACAGTTATGATATGTCAACAGATAAGCCCCAAATAAATCTTTCTCCTCTCGGCCCCAGCTGCTCTTCGCTGTGGCTGTTCCTCCTAGTTTCCCTGCTCCAGCGTGAACATAAGATACAATACTTCCTGTTGTCTCTTTATTCAAAATCTCTCTACATCCCACTAAATGTCTTGTCTCATGGATTTCCACCCATTCTCACTTTATCTGTTTCTCTTCTCGGATACACATCTCTTACGCCTCTCTTTTGATCCTTATAGGAGGGGCGACAGAGGGGTTAAGTTTGTTTGATTTAGGATGTCCAGCACTGCTGCCCCCCGCCCTTGGCCCTACAGGGGGATTATGGCGTCACCTGGGGCCCCTGGGGGGTATTATAAAGCCCCTGTCTGGCCCTCTCCCGTCCGTCAGAGAGGCTAAAAGGTCCACCGGACACTCTGTCTATCCCTGTCTCTACTTTAGAAACACCCCTTTAGCATTGATGCCCACCTCCTCTTGACAACTCATCCCACCTGAGATCTCCACACTCCCACGTTATCTCACACCTATGTCTTTGCAACAGGTGGACAGAGGTGGCAAGCGAACGCACCTGAGTTGACTTCACCATCCCAGTTCACGGCTTGGTAAAGATCCGTTGAGTGGATTCGTCTGTTGACGTTCTGAAAACTGACTCTCTGAGTGTTTTTGGTCAGCTGAGTTAGCTGACTACAAAAGGGAGATCCTTTTTTTTTTGTTATTTTTGGTGTTTGAAGGGGACCGAAAAGACACATTTATCTTTTCTAGACTCACCCTCATTTATTTTTAAAGAATCTTCTTCATCTAGTGGAGAGCCTCAAGTGAACAGTCACCATGTGGGAGTTCCGATCCATGAATTTTTGGCGAGCGGTCTTCGCAGAGTTCTTCGGGACCATGTTCTTTGTATTCTTTGGCATGGGCGCTGCCCTGCGCTGGACCACCGGGCCTCATCATGTCCTTCATGTGGCCCTGTGCTTCGGGCTAGCAGCTGCCACCCTCATCCAGTCTATTGGCCACATCAGCGGCGGCCACATCAATCCTGCCGTCACCTTTGCCTACCTTGTTGGCTCACAGATGTCTCTTTTCCGCGCCATTTTCTACATTGCCGCCCAGTGCCTGGGTGCTGTAGCTGGGGCTGCTGTGCTGTACGGGGTCACACCCGGCAACATGAGAGGCAACATGGCGATGAACACGGTAAGGCCCCAATATGGATTTTTCAGAAAACAAGCATCACAGTGTTGGGAGAAGTGAGGTAGAAGGTTGATTTCATCCATGGGATACATGGCATACATTTCAGAGTTTAGGAGTTTGTTGAATTTGATAAAGGAGGATTCCAGTTCAGGTTCAGTAAAGTATGTTTTATAACCAGGCCATCTATTGAAACCATGGTTTAAAACACCTGAAAAACCAAATACTGTATGTATAATTATTTCCAGTAACTCATAATTTTTCTGAAATAAAGGCAAACTCAGTGGGATATGATCAATACAATACAATATTTTTTTCCATCTGTGTATCTCCAGCTGCAGCCTGGCATCAGCCTGGGAATGGGCACCACTGTGGAGGTTTTCCTCACCATGCAGCTTGTGGTGTGCATCTTCGCCGTGACCGATGAGAGGAGAAACGGACGCCTGGGATCTGCTGCCCTATCCATTGGCTTCTCCATCACCATTGGACATCTCATGGGGGTGAGACAAATGGAAACATAGATATTAAATAGCAATTAAATATTTTACAACACAATACAGTAATACATGTTTTGTGTTTTAGATGTATTATACAGGTGCTGGAATGAACCCTGCTAGGTCCTTCGCCCCTGCTGTACTCTTCAGGAACTTCATCAACCACTGGGTAAGACTTGCAATCACAATGAAGACATCAACCTCAGCAGGGATCATAAATGACTGAAAACTGTGTTAAAACTGATGTGTGCTGCCCGCAGGTGTACTGGGTCGGGCCTATGATAGGAGGTGCCATGGGCGCCCTCCTGTACGATTTCATGCTGTTTCCACGCATGAGAGGTCTGTCCGAGCGCCTGGCCACACTGAAGGGCAGCCGGCCCCCCGAGAACGAGACCCAGCAGGACACCCGCGGGGAGCCCATCGAGCTCAAGACGCAAGCCCTATAAACCTGCCCCTGCCCCCTTTCACCGACTGGGGCCGAGGGATGAGGGACAAGGCCCTGAGCTACACCAACCCCACCTCCACTGCCCCCCCATGCCTTCACACAACATCGCACAAGACTAACCCAAATACTCACATCTAGACTAACACATGATAAGATTTTCTTCCAGTTCCACTGTAAAAACCGACACTTAAACAGGTTCACAACCTTCAACCTCAACACACAACAAGACTCCTCTACCCCCCAGTCCTCACTCTGTATTCTGAACTGGACATTGTGTATTTGATAAATGGTGACCAGAGCCTGAACCAGCAGCTGCCTTGTCTCCCCTGCCTGTCTGCCTGCTTCCTCCTCCCAGCCAGGCCTTCATCTGTGACTCCAAGGAGCGTGGAAACCCTGAGATTGAGCTGAGAGGTTTGGGGAGGCGGGTGTTGGAAAGGGGGGGAGACCAAGGGCAGGATGAGGGTGAGGTGGGGATGTGGGTATGATATGAGAAGGGTAATAGGCCATGGGGCAGGTGAGGGTGGAGTAGACGGTAGGGGTTGGGGTTTGGGTAGGGTAGAGAGGGCAACACTCTGGGTTTGTGGTCATTTCAAGTTGGGTTAGACCAGTGAAGATGGGCATGATTTTCATTATTCATCTGAATTTATCTCCATTTTAGTTTTTATTTTTAGGTTCATTTTGTTTTCTGCACTTCAGACACAAGATGTGGATGTATGATACCATTAGATTTTACCAGGGTTTCATTATTTTCAATCACTACATTTTATCTGTGGGTTTGTGTTTGTGTTTGTGTGTGGATACTTTTGCAGTATGTGTGCGTGAGACTGAGCGTGTGCAGGTGTGTGCGCCTGCCTGTGCGTAGGAGTTTGCAAGTGAGTGTGTATATGTGTGTTATGTGTGTGAGATCAAGATTGCAGATACAGTACTTTTTATTTCATTTTATTTTCATTACCACTCTCCTGTTTTGTACCATGAACTGTGTTCATTTTGTCATCAGTTTTTAAGACATGATCATTTCTCCTCCCCTCACTGTGTTATTTGCTATGATATTCATTTTTACATAAACCATCTGCTTTTTTGTTCTGAATCAGCGCAATCCAAAGGAAATGTTGTATCCCAGACTTTGACAGTAGGTCTGTTCACTTCAGATCGGCTGTGCAAGCTTTACATCGAGTCTTCTTTTATTATTTGATCCTTATTGGGAGCACAAGGTGTTTCAATAAACATTTCAATGAAAATAAACATAAAAACTTGATACAAGGTTTGGGTCATTTTTGTTGATTTAAATTTTGCATTTTGTGGAGTTGCTGGGCATGGGAGAAAATGTGCAATAAATCATTTTAGCCAGAAGAGGGCGAAAAGAGCACATGTCAGACTCTCACATTAAAAAACTGAATTAGTTGAGGGAACCTGAATGATTTTTGGACAAAAGTGAATCATAAAAGACAGCAGTTATCAGTGGTAAGTGTGCATTAACAAAAACAACATACAGAAGAAGAATGAATTGCAAAGCTTTGCTGAAAATGCAGAAATGTGAAATTAATTTCCACAATTGGAAGCTGAACTGTAAGAGCAGAAATACATTGACACACATATATGCATACATGTGTTTCTCATGTGAGAAATAGTTTTTTTTATGTGACCTGCTTTAATTTTTTATTAATTCATATCGTATTCTACAGCAGAGTGTCCAATCATGGTTTCAGGGATTGAATCAGTTATTTAGTTGTGGTTCCTGAATAACAATCAGTATGGGCTATAAATCATGTCTGGGAAATGTAACAAAGTGCTTACAGATCTAATTTAATATGTGACGACATCTCCAATAACTGTCTCTGTTTAAAGCTACCTCTGTCGGCAGGTTTGGCACAGTGGTAACACGGCCGACTTTGGTACAGGAGATCAGGGGTTTGATTCCCGGTCAGGGCAAGGCCAGGGTATCACAACTAGAGATTGAAGACGGTACGACACATAAATGCTATGGCAAGGGGGAGCCAGGACAACAGGTCAGGGGGATATATCATTATCTTCCCCACCATCATTGTTATCATAACAATAATTAGACTAAGTGAAGTACCCTCTGCTGTGAATGAGACTAGGAAGAAGCCAGTCCCAGATATACCATATTCTTCAAAATACACTCCATATATACACAATCGACAAATTGGATCAATCGACAAATTCATTAGAACATGTTCTAAATCTTTCACAATTGAGAGCATCATGCTAATTCATTCAAAAATATATGCTGCTAAATGCCAGATATTGGGGTCAAATTTATTTCAGCTGTCTGGAAAAATGACCACACCATAGGACATACAGTTTTTGAACTGTCTGCCTCCAAGCACCATGAAAATCCTTCAAGTGTACCATTGGCGCTAATGATGCGCTAATGATATTTGTTCTCCTACGGTCTTGAGCAAAACACAAATGAGAGGACTATGTGAAACTGTGATTTCTCTGCCTTTTTTTACGTTTATCCACACAATTTTTACATCAAAGTGTTCAGCAATGACCTTCTGGTGCTGCCTACGGTTTTGGAATGATGGTGACTTTTCTGAGTGAAACTTTTACAGGTTTCTCTCTCTCCGTCTCAGTGACTGAGCACTCTGAGGCACCAGATTGTCACACGCACAGCTGATGTTGATAAACTAATTAAACCTCCATCAGTTTGTTCCTCTGTTCTGATTGGTGGATTGATGTAGAGCCATTTTTGGCAGTGGTGACCTCTGTGCTTTTTAACTGTTAGTTAATTCAACTCTCTCACTCTCTGTGTCTCTGTCTCTCTCTGTCTCTGTCTCGCTCTCTCTCTCTCTCTCTGTGTAACAGAGACAATATTGTATAATAATTAATAGTAAGAATAATTAAAAATAAAGAAAATAATGAAAACACATATGTGAGACTGTGGAAGTGTGTGTTGAAATTTGGTGTGTGCGTTGGTGTAGGTGTGTGTGTGCGCATGTTGATGTTAGTGTGTGCGTTGATGTTGGTGTAACCAAGACAATATTACCAAAGCATCCGGTAATATTGAGATTAAAACAATAATAAGAATAATAAAATAGAAATAAAAAAATAAAAAACAAAAAATGTCCATTTCATAGACATCAAGAAAATAGCAAAAACCTTAAATACACATATGTGAGACTGTGGAAGTGTGTGTTGAAGTCTCTCTCTCTCTCTCTCTCTCTCTCTCTCTCTCTCTCTCTCTCTCTCGCTCGCTCTCTCACACACACACACACACACACACACACAGTAATACACAAACAAATTGGGTTTTCTGTCTTTGAGGGGATTTTAACTACTTCAGCCTTTACTACTAAAATATTTTTTATAATGGGAGAAATCTTCAAATCCTAATCCTTAATTCACAATTCAAGTCTACCTCTGTCTCACACACTCATAAAAACACACATACTGACACATACAGCACATCCACACACAGTGTGGTGGAATCTGGATTTTCAAAATAAAAACCCCAGACGGTAACAGTAGTTTATCGGGTGGCCACAGACAATGCCAGTTTTTCAAAATAAAAGCCCCAGATGTTAACAGAAGCTTACTGGGGTAAGGACGGGGGACATGGACAAGGCTGGTTTTTCAAAATAAAAGCCCATAGATGGTAGGAGCTTACTGGACAAGGCTGGTTTTTCAAAATAAAAGACCCCAGATAAGGGTCAGACAGAACTGGGAAATCCTTTTCAAGGACTTTTTCAAGCATTTTCAAAATTCAAGACCAGGGGTCAGACAGGACTGGGAAATCCATTTCAAGCACATTTTCAAGTATTTTCAAGGTTTATCTACTTATTCATACATTAAATTACAAACTCTATTCAAACTTTAAAGTGTTTCACATCTTTCTTACATTATGATATGTGTTCAACTTTTCAGTCCCATTCATACTAATTAGACCATTTCCACTTTTCCAACTCACATTTAGTCATTCATACTTTCAGCTAGATTAATTAATTCATACATTTATATTCCACATCATTCATACATCTTCAGGATTATTCAACATTTAAAGCCAGCAATCCAGTGTAGCGTAAGCCTTTCTACAGCCAGCATTCACACCGCAATTTCTTCAGAAATTGCCTTCTCTAGTTTTATCTGAAATTCAAAATCACTAAAGCGACGATAAGAAACTGCACATTTAAATATTTCTTGTGTGAGAGAAGCTTCATCCCCTGATTATTTCAAAATAAGGGTTTAGGAAACACCGTCTATGGAAATATGTTTGAGAATTAGGAACATAATACTTGAAAGGCATGTTGAGGTTTCAAACTAAGCTCAAATACAATATTTGATTTAAGGCTTAAATGGTTACAAGCAGGTTAAGCAATGGCAGATAAAACTGCAGGTATTAAATTTATCTTGGGGATGAATTTGAGAGATCTGGGTGTAGGACATAGTGAGCGGGCTGCCAATTGCCTGTCAGAATAACGCTGAAGGTTTGAACACACGGCATGCCTGCCTGGTCGCACTCGTGTTTACTCAGGGAAGATGGAGGGATAAGGAGGCTGATCTGGACTATTGAGACGCAGTCATGGGAAACAGACTGCAGAATCTGTTGCCTTGCCAACCAAGCCCCTTAGCGTATGAGGGTTAAATGTAAAAGACTCTCTGCCAATGCAAATATAGGTTGCCATTTGTTTTCATTACACCTTTTGTTAGATATTGTATAACATGCAAAAGTGTGGTGCTTTTCAGCATGAGTCTCATTTGATTTTGACGTGAGAGCAATATACATTCCTGGAGAGTAAAGACCATCCATATGTCTCTTATGGCGCTGTGGGCTCGTGATATAGAACATTGTTTATTGCCGTCACTGCAGGTAAAACATAACATTTTAAATATGTGCTAACAATGTTAAATTTATTGAATTTCTTGATGTAGGAATGTCAGCTTGCACTCATTATTGTTGAAGTCACGTTCAACAACTCTGCAGTAAAAACCTGAACATTTAATGTAAAATGAAGAATTTCTTTGTACACAGGTGGTCAGCAATTCAAATCATGTGCTACTCCGACATAATCAGCAGAATGTAGCGAATGTCACAAAACATAGTTACCCTGAAATGAAAGAAAACTTCTTTTTTTTGTTGTTGTTGTTTTTTTAAACTGCCAGCAGTCCAACCACGGTGATGCCAATTTTAACTCTGTTTTGAAATGTATAAAGCAAACTTCTGAGAAATCGCTAAAGTTTTGTGGTCAACTTAATTTCTGTCTCTGACTATTAATCTCCAGTGGAGCCGATGGATATGTGGTGAAGGCAAGAAAACAGCATACTTGTTGCTTAGGAACAGTGAGAAATAACCCTAACTTTTCTTGAAGCATCTGATCTTATCTCCCATGGTGCGCATAGCTCTGTGTGTGTGTGTGTGTGTGTGTGTGTGTGTGTGTATGTGTGTCGTGTGGGGTGGTGGTTGGGGTAGTCAGGTTCAGCAGATGTTTCTAGGCAACTGTTTTATCTCTTTTAATATGAAACTTGTTTGTTTTTCTGTGCTTTCCGTCTCTTCCCATTCATTGTAGTCCGCCTTTTCACAAATATGATTTCTCATAATTTAGACAGGGTTAACTGGCTCTCTGATGTATGACCCAGAATAACTCTTTGATGAAAAAAAAAAGACAACAATAAAGCTGATTTCTACCGTTCGGAAAAGGCCCCAGCATTCATTACAACATCATCTATGAGCAGCTATTTTTCAGTAATATAGATCGAAGGTGACCATGTCCAGTATGCAGACTTTCATATTAACCATACACTATACCACCTGTGCTCTGATGGAACAGAAATGTGCATACTCTTTGCTTATTTAGTCAAAGGGAAAATTGTGGTGTCTTGCATTTTGTCTTAAACTTGTGCTGAATATGTGCAATAATTATTTTGTTTCAACATGTCCTGATTTTGTTCAGTCACATCCAGCTTTTCCATACACATGCCTGCAGCATGCATGAAGTGAATATTTGACCTATTGCAGCTGTTGGCCTGCTGCCCAGTTCTGCCTCAGATGGGAGCAGTTCATTAAATTACAACCAGTGAGCTGCCGTGGTAAAGTAAACAAACAAAAAGATAAACTTTTTTTCATTAGGTTTTTGAGTGATATCAAGCCTGTTGTACAGCTGTTAGAATGACATACGTGTGTCATGCAGCAGTTTCAAATGTCATCTTGTGACCTTATTATCCTCATCCTTTTAATTAAAGCTGCATGTGTGCATTTACTTATGTGTGGAAAAAACACATGCACAGCAAAAACCTACTGTATTATTTCACATACACACTTTGAGAGTACAGGCAGAGCAGCAACTAATTAAAGCATCTATCCCCTACTCCTCCACACACACACACACACACACACACACACACACACACACACACACACACACACACCGCACCGATTATAGTGATGTCTTTACAGTAGAACCCCTTTGATTTGAGTTTTAATTGGCTGTATGTGGGGTGTTTAATTAGCGGTATGAACTGGATGTTTCAGGTGGAAACCTGTGGCGGGTTCTGTGTTTTGTCAAACCCCAATTAAAAGCCTCTTCCTCAGAAGACATGACCTCCACATCACCCAGACACACTTGCATGCCAGTTTGCATGTGTGTATTAGAGGACCGACAACCTACGGCTTCCACTAACAGCGAGTCCTCATGCAGCATCCCTTTAATTATCCCAGGCAGTCATTTGCCCTCCTTATCCAAACAGTGCAGTGCAACACCACATGTCAGTTTGGTCAAACCACTTGTACTGTGTCACTTAAGATACCAGCAATTAATAAAATACCATATTATGAAATGGTTTCCTGGCATAAAACTGTGATTTAACCTGAAAAAGGCTAAACAATACCTGCTAGATAGTATTCCCTAATAAACTGTGGTTAGCTTAATATGTTTTTTTATGTTGTACTTTTAAATACATTGATATCTTGAACTACGTCACACAACCTTGTCTGCTTCCTGAAAAAAGTGTATTGATTGATCATATGATTCATAATTTCTTCATATCATACATTAAAATCCTGCCTCCGTTGTGATAAAGTTTGATTAACCGTGTATACACCGCAGGGACAACAACAACAACAACAACAACATGGAAATAAGTCCAGGACTTACATTATGTTACATTACATTAGAATGTTGCCTATAAACCATTAGCTGTAATAAATGTAACTTTGAATGGTAAATTTAAGGCTCCCGTGAAAGAAAATGAGTTTTTTCTGTTATTTATCCCCTCTGGACACTTAAACTTGCCTTAATACAGAATGTACTAATGCAAAATGTACCAATAAATAAACCATTAACCTTTTCTTCAACTGATAACCTGTTGGTTTTACACTTTTGAGTGATTCCTTTGTGTTTTATGTCCCCCTCCAGTATCCAGATCCAGCAGGGAATACATCCAATTAAAGAAGCAAAATGCTGTTTCATTGGGACTTTAATTGTGGCACCAGTCTGACGTCAGACCACTGGAACCTATTTCAATGCAATGTCCCAGAACAAGGACGTGAAAAGCAATAAGTCCTTGGCCTAATTTAAGTGCAGTAAAAAGAAAAAAAGATGCTATGGTTCTGATGGTATTGAATAAACTTGTGTATAAGAGGAAAGTGTGTCCTAATCCTCAGACTGGCTACCTTTTTATGTCCCTCAGACTGTCACAGGCAAATCTTCTCCTCAAAAATCAACTCTCTACAAAAACAGTGAGAACTTGGTAAACATGAACCACCCGAGATGTAGGGATCAGCTAATCCCTCTTTACATATTTATATATTAGATTAGGAGTTATCTTGTGCAGTATACTGTATATTTGACATTGTATCAGTTAAACTGCCTTAAGTCTTCACAGTCTTTAATCGCATCTTATTTAAATCTCAACCTCATCTTTCTTTCTCAACAGAAGTCCCATGTTGTTGCATCCAAAGACATGAATGTCATGAACGCTGCAAAG
Source organism: Maccullochella peelii (assembly GCA_002120245.1). Taxonomy (NCBI): domain Eukaryota; kingdom Metazoa; phylum Chordata; class Actinopteri; order Centrarchiformes; family Percichthyidae; genus Maccullochella; species Maccullochella peelii. The sequence goes on from LKNJ01000243.1 coordinate 186,889, forward strand.
CAATCTTTCCAACAGTTAGATACTGCCCTCTGTTGGAAGAAAAATAAAACTACAGCTTTGATAACGGATATCCAGCTGATCATGAACTACCTTTCAGTATTGATTTCACATATGCCAAAAGTAATTGGGAAAAGGCCGAATTTGGAGTTATTGTTAACGTTATGGTTACTGGAGTACAGTAAAGCTACAGTGCCATTATAGTGCCTTAACTTTGGCACAGCAGTACTGTACATACTAAATGTTTTCAAACTTTAGACAGAAGGGAAGACAAAAACACAAACAAAAAAGAAGACTGTGGCTCATTTGGGGCATAGAAAAAGAAATAACATTAATAACAAGAACAAACGTAGTATATTTTCAACCCTCATTGGTTTATAAAATCAAGTTTCCTCATTCTTGCATGTGTATACCTGTGTAGTAAGTCCGTAGATGTCAAGTGCTCCATAAGAGCTTGACTTCCTATTACATGAGATAAGAAATAATATCTTATTTGAATGTGTTTATGTACAGTATACATGCATGTACCGACTCAAGAGGGGGAACTTGGCCATTGCAGCAGCAAAGGTTAGAATATGTACTGTTACTGTGTATTCCATAGATTTAAAATACTTACTTCCTAGTGGATTGAGAGAATAAACACATTGAGTACAGTGTTACATTCCTCCTTCTCAGCCTCTCTTTCAGGTGTGTGCAGTCAGAGCTGAGGGTTATTAGCGGGTAGTGGCACCTGTTGGGTTATCCTATGTAAATAGTTATTTTTGTTTATTTAAAATAAAACACCCCATGTCACTTAAACTTGGCTTGTCTCGCTTTCTATTATCTGGTTCATGGGCAAGTCAATGAATACAGCGTTCATACATTTATGAAGATGTTATCAGATTTTCAGAGCAGATAAGTGTGCATCATTAGCCTTTGACTAAATATAACATGAGTTATGTGTACACACCTGCTCTCTGTTGCTGTCCAGTGTTCCCAAGGCAGATGACTCTTTCCCACTGCACAAACATGTTTAGGCAAATGTCATATTCCCCAAGTAATCCCATCACATGGTTTCTTCCCAGTGAGAGGGTGAGAACAAGCCTCACACTCATAATGCTGCTAATAAAAGATAGAAAGTCTGTCTTTGTGTCCTCTCATTGTCCTATTTTAACCAGGAAATATATATTGACATTTAGGTCAAACCTTTCACTTGCACCACCAATATACAGTAAATGAGCAAATAACCAGCAGAATGCTATCTTGCCAGCAATTCTATCAGCTCCTCTCGGTGTGTGTGACCAAGAACTAGACAACTTTTTATTAACTTATTATTTAACCAGGAAACCCTCATTAAGATTGAGATTAACAGTCTCTTTTCAAGAGTGCTCCAGCCAAGATAGGCAGCACTAACAGCAACTAATAGAAAAACAACATAAATCAGATAACACAAAATATGTCACAAGATCAGAATTCCCAATAAAGTTGCCAATATTAAGCATATACAGACATTTTATAAACAAGACGAATTTAAGTTGTCTAATATAATTTGCAGTCCTAACATAGCTCATTCTTCTCATGCATGTTGGTACCTATGTTAAATCTAATAACATGTTTGTATAGATCAATACTAGGAGTTTCAGATTTTTGCAGCCAGTGTGATTCTTTATATAGTAATAGTGTGTTTAAAAAAATGACATTCTTATGCATTAGATAATATATCTAACAATACGAATATAATAGCTTTAATATGTTTTCTTCTATACTAGATTTTGAGCTAAAAAATATCAACTTAAAAGCTGATATGTCAGTGTTGTGTTCTTGTTTCCGTTGTTCTGTCCTTGTTACAGCAGGTTTAAATGTAAATGTTCAAATGAAAATTTTCATTGCAAAAGCTCAAACTGCTATGTGTGGGGGAATGAAAAAACAAAAAACACATTTAAGAGGGCGGGAAAGGGAACGCAATTAATGAGGTGGAGCAGGTACCGGTGCGCAGTGGGCGGAGTTAACGGGTCATATGACAGCTGTCGTCAGTGTCAGCCGCTATGTGGCTCTGGAGACCAGCAGCGTCGTTGTGTCTGGGGAGCAGAGGCGCACTGAGAAGCATGGTAAGTATGCGCACGATAATAACCTATTTATATTCCTTAATGTGTGCTGTAGTCAAAACATGTATGTATCCGCTACCTGTATGCTGAACAACGTGTGTAGGTCAGGTTTAGGATTTCTGTTTTTAAATGCGTTGTTACCATAGGTGTAACGGACAAATGGGTCCGATGTTGATGCAGCCACTAATGCTAGCTTCGTGTAAGCTAAAAGCCCTGTTAGCATTTGGGCGTCTGTCAAGTTAACGTTCAGGGAGGGAATTTAACTAACGGTTTATCTTATCCCTCCTGCTGGACTCAACGGCCGAGTCACGCGAATTTAACTCAAACTGCTCCGTTTTTTTGTTATTAACGCGTGACTGGTGTTAGCTGCTGATGCCGTTAAAGTTGCTAACAATCCGATGTGGCAGGAGAAGCTCCCCGGTTTATGTGTCATCCTTTTATTTCCTCATTTTTATGCATGGTAAAAGCAGCAATTCGCTTTCATTGTAACATGATCAGATGTTTTTTTTGTGTGTTTTTTACTGTGCTGTCTCGCTTACTCGTGAGTGAGATACACATTACATGCAGGTGACTAATTGTGGGGTTTTCACTCTAAACCTGTTCTGGATGTGCGGCTATGAATCATGACGTAAATGGGCCAAAGTACATTAGGAGCAGTGGTTAACTTCTTGGCCTTTCTTCCCATTTATCTGATTCATCTTGTTTATGTGTTAGGTCTAAGATTGCCCTCATGGACTTAACACACCTTCATCTGATTTACTCAGTTACACTTTCACCTAATATACAATTTCCATTCTTCGCCTCTATGCAGTGTGCTCAGGTGGGAGACTGGCAGAGTGCCAAGTCAATATACGAGTTCTCTGCCAAGGATATTGATGGCAATGAGGTGTCTCTTGAGAAATACAGGTAAAATATATAATACCATATATCCTTATGCTCTAATAAAGGCTGAGGAATTGGTGAGTTGCAAACAGCAGTATAGAGTGGAATATTACTGGCATGTTTAGACTTAACAAATAAGGCATAGTTTGCAGAATTAACTCACTCATGTCTTTTTGTTGTGTTTTTCTTTGCCAGAGGGTATGTTTGCATCATTGTAAATGTAGCCTCTAAATGAGGAAAGACCAGGGTAAACTACACTCAGCTTGCGGGAATGCACGCCTCCTACGCTGAGAAAGGTTTACGTATCATGGGCTTCCCATGCAACCAGTTTGGAGGACAGGTAACAAGGATAAATTGATGGAAACATCTTTTGCTAGTTTGGTTTTCTTTATTTTGTGCTCGATCACATGAATGAATATTGTGAGTGTTGCCATTAACACAACACATGACTTTTGAACTGTTAAACTACTGCCTGTTCATGTTAAACCTTTCCTCCAGCTTACTGTTCTTTATGAATAAAGTGATCTAGCAGGATGGAAGTCATTTAAATAATTCAGACAAGCATGTAAGCTGGATTCTTGCATATTTTACTTGCATTCCTGGATAGTTTTATTCATACCATGTAAAGCTTTGTCTCAAAACTTATATTTCCAATTTTCTAACTTGGACTTTTTTGTATGATCCAGGAGCCAGGGACTGATGCGGAGATTAAAGAGTTTGCCAAAGGTTTCAACGCTGAGTTTGACCTCTTCAGTAAGATTGAGGTGAACGGCGACAATGCTCACCCTCTGTGGAAGTGGATGAAGGCACAGCCCAAAGGCAAGGGAACCCTGGGAAAGTGAGTTACTTAACAAAAGGTCTCATGACAGTGTGTACACAAAATGAGTAACAGCCTTTAATAGAACATGAATTTAACACTGAGGTGGGTTTTTTTGTTTTTGTTTTTTTCTGAGTTGTTCCCAAATAACTGCTTAGACCCCATGTGCTGTAACATTAATGAATTTTGTTTTCTGCACATCATTGTTATTAATGAGCATTATGTGTTAGGCCCCATTTCTGAGGTGACATGCTCTTTCAGTGTAACATACAGTTATGTGTGAGAAGTTAAATGAATTTCTGTTTTTTAAAAAGTGTGCACTTCGTATTTATATTCATGTCATCCTGCATGAAAAGCAGCATAGTTAAAGAGGGGGAAAAAAGATTATAACCTTGGTCTTATTCATAGTTATGGACATATTTCCTGTTATATTTTACTCACCAATTTCATCTCTATGTGAGGACTGTAACAGTTTTGTAAATCTGGGAGTCACCATGTCTCCCATATTTCAATTGTTAATTTAATTATTTAAATATAACCATAACTGATGGGAATGGTGAAAATTACAAGAGTGACTGTTGGTTAAAAATAAACACATTGAAAAAATCCTTAGAGCAGTAGCAGTCCCATGTAAAGTTGGAGATTGATGTCTTTATCATTTCTTAATAGCTGCCTTGTTTAGAGTTCAGTAAGAATGAAGTGTTAAATTTGACAAACCTAATGGGCAGGCTGTCATGACAACATAAACCCTGGAGTGGGAACACTGTGTCATACACATCCTGTTCAGTTTGTGTTACTAAATCCCACTACTTTCTTCCTCTTTGTTTCTCATTCACTTTGGTTGTGGTTGTAAAATGTTTCACTTTATTTTATTTTTTTCTGTCTTTCTACAGTAACATCAAATGGAACTTCACAAAGGTAATTTCCTAATATAGATGTGCCTATCTTTTTTTATTTTTTTTTATTTTTTTAAGAAGCATCTTTAGTAAAATTTAGCTTAATTTTCTTGCCTCAACTATGAAAAAAAAATACACATGCTAATATATTGATGCGTTACTCCTTGACAGTTTCTGATAAATAGAGAAGGACAAGTGGTGAAGAGATATGGCCCAACAGATGATCCCAGCGTAAGTGGCACTCGCTGTGCTTTTAATAATATTTCTGTGCATGCTGTAAAAGGCGGCACCTTTCATATGATGTTGGAGCATACAATGATTAATCTCAACCAGCTGGACTTTATACAGGCAATTTGTTGCATTATGTTTGTCGTAGTTTGTTGATATAGAGTGAAAGAAGACTGTATTTATAAAAAAAAAAAAAGACGGATTAAAAGGGTAGAGGAACTGGTAATCAATAATCCACTGCTCAGATTTTTGCATTTTTATCAATATTGTATTCAGCTAGCTTTCATCTCTGTCCATGGTGCTGCAATGGTGCCATTCGTCTCTGTCATAGTAACATTTCTACTTATTTCTCTTTGCAGGTGGTGGAGAAGGACCTGCCTACGTACCTGTAATGCTACTGTCTCCTATGTGTTTGTTTGACTCGTGACCTCTCCCATGGACTTCAGGGTATTGGTATGCGTGTGTGTCTGGACCAGTGACGGCCTGTCTGTAAACCCAACATTGGGAAGGACAGGCCTGATGATCCCCAGCGTGCAACTAAACCCCCAGAACCCACCCAGACCAATCCCATAAGACCATGTGAGAGGACATTCACAAGTTATTCAAAGTAGTGGCACTTCACATCTTACTTCAACCTCAAAACAGCCTTTCCTTTTTCAAATACAAATACCATCTAGTCCTTTATGAATGTTAAGTGACAAGTTTGGTCATGTGTCAATGTCAGATTTTTGTAAGATGCCATAAATTTTAGACTTCTGAAAAACTACTGATGATATTATTTGCACTTAACTTACTGAAAGGCCCATTATTGTATCTGTAACTCATGACTTGTCATGTGATGAAATTGGAAAATAAATGCTGTCCTGTACAATAATTTGTCAATTTTCGTGCACCTATTAAAAGAATCTAATATGAGCGATAGTAATGCTCACCTGCAGGCTTTGTGAATGGTCTGTTTATTTTTTCATTCAGATAGCCTTTTTGTTTAGATATTTTATAACCGATGCAAGGTTTTACATTACAAAATGTAAACCACATAATTAATTATGGTATGGTAGTAATGCTTCACTTTTATTACCTTAAGTTTCCATATTGCCCCAGGTACAAGTAAACCTGCCTCACTCCATTTATTGCTTTGACATTTAGAATGATCCGAAAGCATAATTTTGTATAATGTACAGTATGTCCTAAAGACTTATTTTACATGTCCTTAATAACCGAATCACTTTCTGGATGTAGCCATGTAGAAAGTTCCTCAAGAGAAATGGTACATTTAATCGAAACCATTTCTGCCACTTAACTGACTTAACTAGCCTTTAAATCTTAATTTCCACTTATCTCTTAACTTTGTGGTGGTGAGTTTTTATTTTCATCACGATTCAACTATTTATGAGATTCCATAGATTTACTACGCCGGTGGTCGCCCCCATTAAATTTAGAACCTTGTTAAATACAAAATTAACATGTTAAAAAGTGGCTTCTCCCATCCTAGCGGCATCATGACGGCTCACAGTAAGGATGTCCTAACGGCTGCTGCTCGGTAGGGTGATGCTGTAACGGCACGCGCATCAGCCGTTGCGCGGAAATGATGACGCACAGTAGCGGCAGAGATGATCAGCACCGCTGGCTCTGAACGTGTCCCCGCGTTTGCCTATTTACAGCGACAAATACACATTAATGGACTTATATAGTCTGTAATCGTAAAAGTAAATATTGAAGGAGGTGAAATGACAGGATTTCTACATTGTTTCGCAGCGCACACCGCCTCATCGTGCTTTTACTGAGGAAGGACACGGCTGCGCGTCGTCGTCAGGAACCGTCCGGGAGATGGACGGGAGGACTGCGGAAACCGGGGATGACTGGAGGACGAGTGAGGAAGCGGCTGCCGGCCTCTGTCTACAGCTTGACCTGGGGGACACCGGTTCGTATGTCTTTCAGTTAGCGCTAGAGTCAGTTATTGTCGGTCAGCGACAAATTGTCCCATCATTGTGGTGGGCTTATTCAAACCCAGCTGCCGGCGAAGGCAGGTGCACTGAAGATAGAAGTTGGACATAAGTGGGCAGCATCCTACAATACAATATTTGAATGTAGCTAGGCATGTTGACATAAAAGACTAGACTACTGAGGAAAGGATGAGATTTTGGTATTAAAGCAGATACAGAAGATTGTAGTTCAAGGAACCTAAACTGTGGACATGAATAATAAATTGCTTGGTTAGATAACAGTGTCAAGACTGAAGTCACTGCTGCTCTGTTGTAAATGGCCCATAGTGTCAGTGGCTCACTGCAGTCTGGCACAAGCACAAGGTGCTCTTAGGGATGTGTACACACAGTCCCACTAGACCTGAATTTATCTTAACTGAATGAGTGTGGAGCTATTTACTTTTAGGGTATTCACACACACACACACAGAGTAATCATTTGTATGTATTGTTCACTGTAGTGAACACATGCTGTGGTCTCTCAGGTGTCATTTTGCGCCTCCCCTCAGCCTCTATCTAGCTTAATAATTCATACCATCTCTCTCTTCCTCTTCCTAGCTAAATCTGAAGAGGGCTTTATGTAATCTGATATGGAATTATAACATAAATCACACACTAATCCCTCGTGGGTATCAATTCCAAGCATCACTGTGGATGTCATGGCTACAAATACGACAAGCATGACAAGTTTATGATAATTACCGTATGTGCAAATGTTTTTAAAAAAAGAAAGCAGATGTGGTCCTCATCAGTTTAGCAGGTCCAACATTTGCATGTGCATGCTGATGTATATGCAATTACTTTGGATGTTTGTGCACACCCTTAAATCCACCAGATTATACTTGTGTGTAGCAGAGAGCCTCAGGGCATAAAAATCTTCTCCTGTGTTTAACATCACATTAATGTCACAGCAACAGGCTGCCACGTTCCCAGCTAAGGGAGAGATCTAATCCTCTTTACTATGGCACACACACACACACACACAGAGGCCTTAAGGCATACTTCTCTTAACATCGACACAAAATGTTTCATTTCAAGAATATCTAAGTGAGCTTTCAGTAAATGTGCATTTCCTTAGTGTTTTAACTCACATTCAAAACAAACCTTCTTACAGTTAACCTGTTTCTCACATAGTAATCAGACAATCAGTTTGTCCTGCTTGCAGCTCAGTGGCACATTATTCTGGCCTGACCCTAATCCCACAGAGACTCTTTGTGTGCGCGCCTGCCACAGGATACTCCTTCTCATGGTTATGCCTGACAGGCTGTGATGCGGCGTTAATGTGCAGGTTACAGGTGTGGCCAGCTGTGTGTGTCCTGTTACTGCATGAAAGGGCCCAAAAGAAACAAGGAAATCAATGAAATTATGAAAATCCACTTATTTTTGAATCTGCAGTTGCTGTCTGTGGTTTGGTCGGTCGGTCCACCACTTTGGTTCAGACTGAAATATCTCAGTATATTGGATGGATCGGCATGAAATGTGCAGACATTCATGGTGCCCAGAGGATCAATTCTAATTACTTTGGTTACTCCTCTAAATTTTGCTCTAGTGCTAAAATGAGGTTGTGGTTTTGAGTGAAATTGGATTGGATTGTCATGAAATTTGGTATAGACATTCATGTCCCCCTCATGATGACGTATAATAAATTTGGTCATCCTCTGACTTTTTATCTAGAGCCATCAACAGGACAAAATTTTGATTTGTCCGATACTTTGGTTTATGAACAAATACCTGAAAAACTAATGGCTAATTTCCATCAGCTTCAGCTGTACTTTGTGTTTAGTGCTAACTAGCAAATGTTAGCATGCTAACATACTAAACTAAGATGGTGGGCATTTTTGCATGTTGATTTAGCTGAAACCATCGCTATGCCTGAGTACAGCCTCACAGAGCCGCTAGCGTCTCTGTGAGACTTAAGTCTTGTTATTAATGCAGCTGCCATTGTAAAGCAGCTAAAGTCAGGGTAGTGCTACATGTGTACATGGCTGCAGAGGACCATACTACCTTACTGGATTTTTAATCAAATTTGCTGCATGTTAGTGTGAATGTTTAAGAATTCAGATTGAATGATTCTTGCGTTATGTTTGCATCGTTATGTTTGGTCTACTAACCCACCAACGATAAGTCATTATTATTATGCATTATATTGAATTTCAAGTGTCATTGTGTTCTGTCGTGTCTTAGTGATTGCAAGCTCTGCTACAGTGTGTGCTGTACTTAAACATGGCTTAAAGATTCATTATCCGTGCTCTGTCAGCCGCACTTCCTTAATCTTCACCCTCACATGACCTGAAATTTAGCACGATGATGTAAACCAAGTGGTTTGTAGTACTGTGAAGTACTATGAACTGTCTCTTTTCCCATTTACCTTCCTGCTTTCTCTTCCTTGTTTATACACAGACACATACAGCCACATTCCAGTAGTGTCCTTCCTATCAGTGGGAAACATACGCCCTAATCCTCATGTGTGATTGGTTGGCGATGTGATCTGAAGACCTCAGCCAATGGCAGCACTCAGATTAGGGAGCAAGTCAATCCAATAGACTTTTTACCTTCTCTGTACAAATCTCACTGATCCAGGAATAGAAAACTGTGACTGCACTCTGCAGTGGTTGCTGCATGTCTTTTGTCTTTCTGGATCAAACAATTGGTAACCTGTAGGCACTGAACTCTTCTGCTGGTGAGTTGACCACCAATTTATTTGGAACCACAAATTTAAATTAGTATGAAAGTTGCTGAATTAGTTTAAAATAATCTCACCACAAAGTCTATTAGTAGCTGTTCTGGAGCTTTCGATCGTATCACACAATCTCAGCAGTTTTTCCCAGTTGTCATGGAATTCTATAAGTTCAAATTTCCACATTTCTGTGCACTTTAAGATATTCGAATGATCATAGATCAGATATTATATTGTGGATGATTGCACATTCTACATTTCTTTATAAAATCATAGAATTTATCTACAGCTTGTCTTGATGCTCGAGGTTTCTAGCTTGGCCAAATATATAGGTTGGCATTCCCTGCTAAATCATTAATTGCTAAATCATGCTAAATAATGTACCGATGTGGATACTTCTCAACCTTTTTCTCCTGCACCTTCTCTCTCTGTCTCTGTCCACAGATTCAGCCAAGAAGACTCAGATAACAGAGGTGAGAGGCTTCACACTATACACCTGTCTGTCTCACCTGTCTCTGTTGCTTTCTTCTTCTCTTTCCCTTCTTTAACCTGTATTGGTTTGCTGCATTGGTCAATTCCATACGACCTCTGATGGGACAATAAACAATATTTTCAGTAGGTATATCACGTATACATTTGCCTTTTCATTCCTTGTGACAGATGCCGTCCCCATTCGGAGTGGGCCTAGCCCATGAGAAAAAGATTGGCCACAGGAGGGTAGATGCTTCTGGAGAGACAACATACAAGAAGGTAGGCTTTTTCTCTTTTTCTGCCTCTCTATTTGTCTTTGCCTTTTGTCTTAAATACTGTTTGCAGCTTTGCGTCACGATTTCACCAACTACTTTCCACCCACACCTTACTCCGTTGTTCTTTTCTCTGTTCTCCGCCTCCAGACCACCTCCTCTGCCTTGCAAGGGGCCATCCAGCTGGGTATTGGATATACTGTTGGCAACCTCAGCTCCAAGCCTGAGAGAGATGTGCTGATGCAGGACTTCTATGTGGTGGAAAGCATCTTCTTCCCCAGGTGTGTTTGTATGAGTGGATGTATGTTCATGTGCACAAGTGTGTCGCAAGTATATAACCTTTTATCTTCTTTTACTCTTCTCCATCTTGCCCCACACAGTGAAGGCAGTAACCTCACTCCAGCCCACCATTATCCAGACTTTAGGTTTAAAACCTACGCCCCTGTGGCCTTCCGCTACTTCCGAGAGTTGTTTGGGATCCGACCAGATGACTACCTGGTGAGATATTTATTTTCTCTGATGACCGGTGATGCTGAATGAGTGTTTGAATGTCTTATAAAGTGCTGTGAAAGTGAAATGCTTTCTGTTACAGTGACGTGAACATTTTTACATTACACATAATTACTTGCTTCAGAACATAGTAATGGTTAACTAGCTGTTAGCAACCTACTATTTTGTTGTCATGTTATTGAACTGGTCAACGCCTGCCAATTCATAATATTAATTATGTAGTTGGACTAGAGCCATACTGAGGCAGTGTATGTGGGTGTTATATATTTCCAACAGCTATTTGCAATGGATCACAGTAATTTATATTATAAATGTCTTGTCTATGACCACAAAAAGAAAGATCTAATAATATTTTAATAATTTTTAATTTACACTGCATATGTAAATATATTACCTGCTTAATTCATTATTAAATGTAGCAAAGCCATATCATACAGTGTGACATGCAGTGTTTTCAGCTGCACGTTTAAACTCACATTCTACCTGTGCCAGAGGGAGATTAGCAGACTAAAGCTTTCTTTTTTAAACTCCCAAGTAGTGGCAGCAGACAGTCAGAGAGGAATTTGCCTCCATGTGTTTGTGTTGGTGGTGGAGGGGTGGAGTACCAATGTAATTTCATTGTTGTCTAAGTCTTAGAAAATTAAATTACTTGAGCAATGAGCACTTCCTCTTACTTTTCTGCTTAAGTCTCCAGATTCTAACCAACTTCATTAGGACTGATTTAATTATTTACAAAGTCTTAATGGCTCTACATCACTGTAAGAAGCCCACTAATGCTGTTGGAGTATTTATGTTGATCTGCTACGTATGCTGTTTAATATGATTCACCTCAGTGTAACATTATTCCTGCTAATGCGCACGGTATTCAGCGTCAGCAAGAAGTTGGTGAAAGTAACATTTCCACAGTTAAGTTAGTCACTTCATTGTAGTTAGTGATACTACATTATGGTGTAAATGTCATAATGTACAGCTAAAACCCCTCTATGTGTAATTCTTTACACCCACACCCAGACCGCCTTTTTGTACTCAGTAGTGTATACACACTTGCACTTTAAAACAAAGTTCCCTTTTTGCTGCTGATGAGCAATGCCATGTGAGTGGGTAGATGTATTAGTCTCTTTTTGGTTGGCTATTTGACAGCTCTGTTGGATCCAACAGTAACAGTGCTATGCAGCCCTGCAGTACCCATGAAGTGTTACACTTACAGTAGGATGAAATTACAAACTCGGTTGAACCAAACATCTCACATAAAATTACATTTAAAGACCTTTACCAGAGGGACAGACAGGAAGAGTAAGCTTAATAATAAAGTCTGTTGTATGTTGAAACAGTGTTTTTAGAGATTTTCGGTCAGATTGTCAGACTTTTAATCTTTGTTTGTTCCTCTGTGTCTCTGCTCTGTCTAGTATTCTCTATGTAATGAGTCACTGATCGAGTTGACAAATCCAGGAGCTAGTGGCTCCATATTCTACGTAACCCGCGATGACGAGTTCATCATCAAAACTGTTATGCACAAAGAGGCGGAGTTTCTACAGAAACTCCTTCCTGGATATTATATGGTAAGTCACACCGAGCCTCTCCCTCTTAACCATCAATTCAGTAGCCGTTTCCAAATTATTAGTACATTCTACATTTTCAATATATATGTTATTATACTATATTACACATGTTAGTGTGTACAATTCAGTATGTAGTATAGACACATTTCTTTACTAAACACTATACATACTGAGACTTGTATATGAATATTTAGTATGAAGAATTCAAATAGCAAGAAACTTGGGAAACTAGTATTTATTTATCTGCAGGTACAGCAAATGTTTTTTCTTCTATATTACCTTTCTGCCCCTGAGAGGAATTGGAAAATTAAAACTTTTCCACAGGTTTTGCAATAGTGTGTCTATTCAGAGATTTGGGTGTGTGGGCGTGGGGTGTTTGTGTACATGAGTGCATGCTCAAGAGCAACGTAGCAGCTGAAACTTTATCCTCTTTATCCTACCCCCTGGTGTTGGCTCCGGTCAGCAGTGACGCCAGCAGGTGACTTTGTAATGGATATTAACAGAGAGGTTGTACCTGACCCCAGACCCGGGCTAAGTACTCCTTAACAGGTTAAGCATGCAAACAGTAGAGACACACAAGAATGGGCTGCGGCCTGTGGATTTGTCACGCTGTCTGGCAGGTGCATGGTGCATAGACTAAATGCCTTATTACCAAATAATGTACCATCTTTCTTTAATCCTCCCCGTCTCTCTTCCCTATGTCTGCTGCATGAACCCCCTCTCTAGAACTTGAACCAGAACCCCCGGACGTTGCTGCCAAAGTTTTTTGGCCTCTACTGCGTCCAGTGTGGGGGCAAGAACATCAGAGTTGTTGTGATGAACAATATTTTACCGCGCTCTGTACGCATGCACCTCAAGTTTGATCTGAAGGGCTCCACATACAAGAGGCGAGCATCCAAGAAGGAAAGAGAGAAGTCCAAACCCACTTTTAAAGACCTGGACTTTCTGAGTGACGTTCCTGACGGCCTCACTCTGGACCAGGACACATACAGCGCTCTGGTCAAAACTCTGCAGAGAGACTGTCTGGTGAGAAAGAGAAGAGTGAGGAGATGGATGAACAGTATTTTGTAAAAGTAGATTAACACTGGGCATTTTATTTTATTTCAACAAAGCAGCACAGCCAACCACACATGCTCAGTAGTTGACTCATACTGTAAATAAAGAGTAGACGAATTACAGAGCAATTAAAAGTTACCTGAAACCTATACATAAAAAGATGTAATTTTCTCAGCATGGAAAATATTTTGAAATATGATGTATGTGTTTCATGTCAGGTTCTGGAAAGTTTTAAGATTATGGACTACAGTTTGCTGCTGGGGGTCCACAACAAGACCCAAGCAGAGCGAGAGCATCAGTCTCAGGGCTCGCCTGCAGCAGCAGGCGGGGATGAAAAGAAGCGTGCAGCTCAGAGAGCCTTGTATTCCACTGCCATGGAGTCCATACAGGGAGGCTCCACATGCAGGGACACACTGGACCATGATGACACGTAAGTCACCATTTTATTTATTTATGTTTGCCCCTGTCATCACATTACATTTACTAATGCTGGTAATGTTCTCCTATCTGTCTGTAGTATGGGTGGTATTCCAGCTGTGGGTGTCAAAGGAGAGCACCTCCTGCTGTTCATTGGAATCATTGACATCCTGCAGTCCTACAGGTAGGCAACAACAAGTTCAAAAGTTAAATGTAATATCAGTAAATTAATAAATTAACTTTGGAATATTTCGACAATGCATTTTAAACTATAAGCCACTAGGCCAGATTTTCTTCCTGTTCTTCCAGCATAAGCAGAGCTTTCAGAGTGTTTCACAATGTCAGATGTCATGCTTCCAACCTTTTATATTCTTAATTAAAAAATAAAGAAAAAACTAAGGACTGGGTAGAGGAGAGAAGTTGCAACATCCTCCTCCTTTCAACACTAAGCATTAGGATTTGTGAGAAAAGTGGTTTTAATTTAAAAAGACACACAAACCACTAGTGTTTGTCTGTATGTAATGGTAATGAATCCAAAGTATCAAAGTTTAATAATGACATATTGGTGTTCAAAGTGCTCTACATATCACCTTAAACCTCTACTGCCTTCTCAGTCTGAGGTACTGTGTGAGGTTGCACTTGTCATTTCAGTTGGCCTTTTTATTGGACACTTCAGGACACATTAAATGACAAAGTTGGATTTTTCTCTCACTTCAATCCAGGCATTATGTGTCTGCAAGGAATATTTATTAAAAGAATGGAGAGACATCACAAGGAAAAAGCAATCCCAGACATGTCATACTGTTTTTAAATAAATACAATTTAGAGACACATAGTGGCTGTTGTCAGGACGCGTGGACGTAAGAAATGTGTGTGGTGTCTAGCATAAAATCCAGATCTTAAAATGCACATCAACATTGCAAGTGGGACTGTAGTCGCCGATTCAGCCACGAGTTGCCAGGTAACCACAGTAAGTCGCTGAATGAGGTGAACTAAATAATTGAATTGTGTTGTCTGACAGAATGATCAAGAAACTTGAGCACTCTTGGAAATCCCTCATCCATGACGGGGTGAGTAGCTTTAACTTAACTGTTATTTTACAGTCTGTATCCAAGCAAAACAAACCTCACTAAACCATGCCAATATTTTTTGGCCTTATTGTGTCACTATGTCTGTCTTGTATGTAATAGGTTAAGCACCTTGATTGGCATTGTGTATGAAAATCATTAAAATTGGCTTGACTCTGTCTCTTTCTTTCATTGCTGCCTCCGCCCCCCTACAGGACACAGTGTCAGTTCACAGACCTGGTTTCTATGCTGAGAGGTTCTACAAATTCTGTAGCACCATTGTCTTCAGGAAGAGCTGCTGTGAGTTTGTGCATGTGCCATATACTCCTGTAGTGTGTTATGTTTGATGACAACAATGCCATTAAGGAATTATTTTTGTTTTCCTGTGTGTTAATTATCAAGACTTTTGACTTTTTGGAATGAGAGTACATGTAAACTATCCCCTGCTTTCACAGCACTGCGATCGTCTCCATCTAAGAGAGGGCGAGGGGCTCTCTCAATGTCCAAGTCCAGTGCTGGAACAGGTTCAGCTGGGCAGCGTCCCTCCCTCAGTGACGACAGGCAGGAAAACCTGGACAACTTGGAGAACCTACGAGGAGCTCGCAGCTTCCCCATGCTGGAGGACAATGGTCAGTTTACCTCTTGTAAACTCTATTAGTCCACATAGATATTCAGTCATGACATGTTAAATTGGATGCTTAATACAAAACATCAGTAAACCTAGTATAGTGTAGGATTGTTTGGCTATGTGGCAGTAGCCTTCATCAGTGTTTATGAAGGTTAGCTGCCCTCATAAAAGCTAGTGAGGAAATGTCTGTGTAACATGCTAATGCTGCTTGAATAAAATTGTAGAAAATAAAGAGTGAACTGGCAAGTGCTGGTTTTCCCTTGTTACACTGTGTCTTTCTGAACTTGACACACTATTAGCTTTAATGGTCTGTAGCTGAGAGCTCCATTTTCTCTTTAAATGAAATTAAGTGAGCCTTTAAGTGCAGCAGTATAGTAGCAATAGCAACAGAACCAAAGTAAAACTAACAAATCAAGACTAGATATTCATAGATAAATACTTTAGCAAAGCATAATGTTTTATTTACACATCCACATCCACACTCATAAATGGGGTAAGAAATGAACAGAATGTGACCGTATGAAGAAAAGGTCGTGCAAGCAATCCGAACCTTGTGAATGTCCAACAACTGAAGATAAAAGTCCTGATCACATGTACAGCTTTGAGTGCAGTACTCATCTAACTGGCCGAGGTATAGTGTTGTACAATTAGATGGCAGTTTGCTTGAATGAAAGGTTTGAAGGACTCTGAGGTTACAAGCACACACACTTCTATTTAATTTGATTATGCCTGATTTTGTTAAAGCAATTCAATTCTGTTTATTGTTTTCATAGTGTATTTTCATCTCTTGCATACAGTATATTTCATGATGTCTTTTTATATTTCTTGGTTAATTATGCATGTTAGGGAGAGAGCCACCCTGCACCCCTCCTTCCTTCGAAGATGCAACCACAGCTTCTATCGCTACCACGCTCTCCTCTAACAACTCCTTACCCACCACCCCCTTCGATACACCAGAGCACCCGCGCTACAGGAGACAAATGCATTCCCCAAGTGTGGCCAGGTGAGAATAATTGCATGAATATGCAGTGATGTATCTATAATGGCAATATTCTGTCAAAACAATGTACTGTGTGTGCTGTCCTTCCCTGCTGATATCACACCCTGTATCGTCCTGTGTACTTTCAGGTCACAGAAAGTTGAGGTTCATGGGGAAAAGCAGGACACCATAACAGTGGAGGTGGAGCTCAGGTACACACAGCAATATATAACTAGGATAACGTCCATAGCTGCCTGTGCAACAGCATTTAACAGTGTTCTTTGTCTTGCTTCATACAGTAAAATCCCAAAGAGCACGGAGCTCACACAGTTGACAGAAATGACCTCCCCCAGCCATCTGTCACCTGATCGTCAGCCTTATGTCATTGCTTTATCCACCCCTCCCTCTATTAGTCCATCCTCGGCACATTCCTCCTCCACTCTTCCTCCTTCCTTTGTGTCTTCCTCCTCCGCTGCTCAATCACCCGGCCACTCGTCCTCCACACTTACTTCGTCCATCCGTCCATCCACCAAGCCACTCACCTCTCCTACAGCTGCTCAGTCTTCCACTCGTTCTTCTCCAATCTCTCGATCAGCCGCACAACCCACACTTCTCACTTCAGCTCCGAACACCTCCGCCCTCCCTCCTGCCTCGGCGTTTACTCCCATCTGCCCTGCATCTCCACGCTCCTCCACTCAGAGCTCCTCTCACCGTCTCCCCTCGACCCCTCCCTCCTCCCACCCTCCGAGCCCCCAGGTGCCTCAGCAGGCGCCACGTACGTCGTGCAATCAGCTGTCTGTGTCCAGCAGCCACAACTCATTGGATGGGGAGGTGCCGGTGTCTGACATCTACTTTGTAAGTTCCCATTATCTTGTTTCAGTGCCTCGGTTTTGTTTGTTTTTTTGTTTGGTTTTGTTGTTGTTGTTGTTGTTTGCTGAGGATGATAAAAATTAGATAATAAGCCATTTTCAAAGTAGTAAAATGAATCAAAATGAGCTGCAAGGTGAACTACCAAGAGCCTAGAAAACAGACTAAATAAGAAGATACAATTTTCACAGATTGTGAAGAGGTTTTTTATGTAACAATGGAAAAGTTTTTTTACATTTTCATCTAAGGATCTAATGTATCAACACAAACACTGCAGGAAGCTCTCTTCAGTGTTGTTTTGTTGTCAGTCCTCTTCCAGAGAGTAAAGATCATTTTTCTTCTTCTGTTTGTCTTTGATCTACTGGGTCTCTTGCAGTGGCCCAGTCAAGACAGCGTGGTAGAATTATGATGGTGAGGGAGGGAGGGTGTGTATTGCAGTGTGCACGTACTGTGGGGTTGCTCTCGCTGTCCAAAATGCTGTTTTCCCATAGCACGAGGCTGCCAACAGTCATAGTTCATGCTTTTGAATGCATCAGCAAAACACTGGGGTTGTCTTTCCTGCACAGCATGATGTATTTATATCTGTCAATCTGCATTCATGCGCCCTGTCAATATCATGCACAGCTCACCATAATTCTCTCTCTGTGTGAATTTTTTGATACAGTACATTACGGCATTCATTCTCCATTTTCCACTTTCTCTCCTTTATCATAACTGCTTCTCTCATCTCACATCTTCCCTTGTCTTTCTCCTCCGTTGTTTAATAATTCATTCAATTTCCTTCATTTTCCTGTGCACACATTACATGCATTTGTGTGTTCATCTGCTGTGTGTGTGTGTGTGTGTTGTGTGTGTCCATCCATCAGTATGCAGATGGCAGATATTGGGTGTACTCTCCAGTTCTTGGCCGCCGTAAGCTAAACTCTAGCTCGAGCTACAATGTAAGTCTCCACCAAAGTAGTTAAGAGTCATTTGTAATGTTAGGAGATGTTCTCACGCGTTGCTGGTAACTGTTCCACTGGGACTCTCACAAGCACAGCTGCTTATGGATCTTCAGAAGTTCTTAAAAATAAAGCTACAGTGCATTTCACATATTACTTATTTAGTGTTAAAGTCTGCATAAAAGACACTGCATATTAATAACTGCAGCTTCTGAAGGGCCATCATGTGCATTTAAATGGAGCATGCACCTTCATGTTACATGTTACCAGTAAACGGTCACTTAAATGTTTAAGGATCTTGGACCTGCAGTTAGTTAACTGTAGCTTGTACTGGATTTGCGCTTTTAGGGATCCTTCAAGCGTCTGCCCTGTAGCACTCAAGTGGCACAGAGGAGCTGACAAGCTGATTAGTGTTGTCAGCGCTTGGCTAGAATGAAATCTCCCTTTCTGACGTTCACCTGTTTATTAAAGCTGCACTTGGAACATTTAAAGGCCCTGAAAACGTGATATCAAATATTAAGTTTTTCTCTATAACATTAAATATTTATGACTACATTGGCAGCAATGATGTTAACGTTTGGGAAAAGACATTCTTAATTATTTTATTCATTTATTTAGAGTTTTACCTTCAAAAACTCAGCTAATCTGCTTCATGTGTGGGTGTGGTTTGATCAGATGGGATTGACAGTGCTGGCAACGTAGGCAAACAACCCCATCAGCTGTCATCAGATTTTGACTGAAATGTCTCAGAGATCACCTGTTTCCAAGTTAGTCCCGATTGAGAAAAGGCAGAACAAAAATATGAATACAGAAATCTCTGATGTGAAACAACCAAAAACTCTTCTGACGCTGGCAGAAAATTGTGTGTTTATTGAGGATCCCATCTGTCATAATAAGAAGCTGATTGAGAAGATATCATTTCAGGGCCTTTAAAGTGAAATTACACCAATCTTTGCCAAAATATCCAGAACATCTTCCTTTTTTCACTAAATTAAACTGCACTTTCAGACACATCTCCATGTAGAGGAAGTAATACTTTAAAACCTGACAAACAAAAAACAAATTGTCCTCTAAACAGTAATGAGCAATCATAGACTGACCGTGAGCACACTGTGCAGTTGAAAAATCCACCTTGATGCTGTTTGGAGCTCTCAACATGCAAAATTGCACTGGGCAGCTTTAAACTATTCTGTGTCTGGGTAATGTCTTCATAAATGTTTTTTTCTCATCTTTCTTATCTTGTCTCCTTTCCCCTGCTGCTGCCCTCTGCTGCCGGTATTCAATAACAGCAGACTCAGGAGGATCGGAGCTGGGTGTACTCTCCTCTGCACTACGGCTCAGAGTCCAGAAGGGGCTCAGACGAGGAGAGTGAGACAGTAAGTGTACAGTTCATTCATTATTTATCATTAATTCACAGAGCAGAGATGAGTGAATATACAGTTTGTTTTTTTTGCTATTCTCCAGTTAGAGTTTACTCCTACTTATACCTCTTTATCTCTCTGCTCTTTCAGTAAGACAGCAGTGATGGGTGGAGCCAGTGGCTGTCTCCATAAATGGAAGCTGTGAGGTTTTAATAATATAGCCACCAGGACACTATGAGAATTAATGCTGGTTGCCCAAGCTGCATGTGGAAGCTTGCTTCGCCAACAGAAACTGAAGTAATGGACTTAGAAGCATTCAAGTGTACAACAATACAATCATGCATACACACATATACATTCAAATGAACGTACAGACATACAACTGTCAAAATATTATGCAAAAAAATCATGAAGCATCAATTCCTGGACAATCTGACTGGCATCAAGCAGAGAAACAAAGCTAAATCACATGGTACAATCAGCTGAGTGGCACTGTGAATGATTTTGGTGGCTGTTAAGTCAGGTATTGCTGCAGTCCTGCTGCCTGCTGTTTTTAGTGTTCATGAGTCACGCTGCACTGTGCCAGCTCTGGCTATGCAATGAACATACACGTTACTGATTCCTCTTTTTGACTAATGCATAACTACTTCAGAGTTTAGTCCTGCATTTATTTTTCACTAGGGGCATGTCAGAGCTGTATATGATTTTATTTTTAGCACTTTATCAATGTACACGTGGCTGAGGTCATTCAAAATCGTGTGTGTTTTGTTATTTTGTCATCAGTTGTTTGAAAACACTCACAAAAACACATGTTTTGTGTGCAGCGTATGCACAGTGTTCAGTTTTTCCAGTGCTGCGTGGTGTGGTCCACTTTGATCTGACAATGAATGGTTGTGTTCATGGTTGTGTTCAAAATGCCTTATTGACAAACTCATTTTCATAACTGTTTTTGATATTTCGGTCACATGTAATCATAAAAAAAACAACTCAAAAATGTAAACATACAGAGTATTTTATTGTGAGTAAATACCAAATCTTTGAAGCAGATATAGAAACCAAGCATTTACACCTTTCCAGGATTAAGAACCAAGAAATCAAGAGAAAACTAAAGGAAAAAAATGAATCAAATGGTCTTTTGTAAATTGTAAATAAACTGTGTGTGTGCATTGTGCAAAGCACTTGCATGTAAGTCTGTATGTGCCCTTATGTCTCTGTGTGTGCATGTCTGCATGCAGATTGATGTGTGATTGGGAGACATGTAAATGTAAGATTCTTCTGTCCTGCCTATTTGTCAAATTGTCAAAAAGGTGTAACTTCCATTTGTTGTTATAGGCCATGAAAGTCTGAACCAGCTATAAGCATGTTGGCTGTGCGAGAAAACTGAAATAAAGATACCCCAGTCTTTGACACTGGATTAACCAGACGTTACCAAATTGAGCTAAACTGAAATAACCTCAGTTTTCGATACAGTTTAGTAAGAAAATAAACCTACTGTTGCCACAGACAGTACCTTCCTTCTTCCATACATGGTGATACTTGTTGCAACAAGATTGACCATAATGAGACGTCCTGACTGTGTTGATAAGCACTGCTGTAACCGATTACTGTATTAATTGAGTCTGCTGAAGCTAACCTGCCTGTTTGTAGGCAACAGTGTTTGTAGCTCATCACTGTGTAAAAGAAAATAAAGATTATATTGTGTAAAAAAAAATATTTTGGTGGATTTTTTTATATTTTTCTAATATAACCAAGAATGTATTTTAATTGTAAAATGTTGTTTGCATAATTTTCCCACTAGATGGCGCCACAATGTCTGAAAGTATAGCTCTTGAGTGGAATCTCAAACAGTATTTTGGGCTACTTGAAAATTCAAGACTCTTCGTTGCACTGTAAAATTAAATTGCACAAAGACATATGCCAGTATATGAGCTGCCTATAGGTCATAATTCATTTTATTGTGTTCTTGATGGACCATAAAGGGAAGGCTCATATTTAAAGCCTCATACCTCACCGCCTAACATCACACTGACATTTTAACACACACAAACATAATGATATGGAATCTTGATTCCTGGGGCGGGCATTTTATTTATCTACACAGGCTTTGCTGCTAAAAATACATTGGAATAGAACAGACAAGGATCAATATGGACAAAACAGCCCATTGGGATCTTAGCTGGCTCTCTGCAGTAATACAGAATCTCTCTCTCTCTCTCTCTCTATATATATATATATACACACACACACACACACACACACACACATAAACTCACCCATGGGAAAAAAGGAGTAAAATTAGTACAATAAAGTACAATCAAGTGAGAAAACATGCTGTAGTCAGAAGTCCCCCCAACAAGACATAACAGTGAGTGCAGTGTGTGTTTACTGTATTCCTGTCTCTGTGTGTGTGTGTGTGTGTGTGTGTGTGTGTGCGTGTGTGTGCGTGCGTGTGTAGGGGGGTTCGGGTACACATGCATTGCTGTGTGTACGCATGTGCTTTATGTGTAAGCCAGAGTTGCGAATGTCACTCAAGATGATGAGTCAGCCATGTCGGGCCATGATGGAATGTGTGATGGACAAGGATCAGCAGCCACCTGCCCAATTGTCCTGGAATGAAATTGTCCCTCTCCTTGGTTTGCCTTTTCTCTTTTTTGTTCTCTCTGAACACACACACACACACACACACACACACACACACACACACACACACACACACACACACCTAATCATTTTGCTCCTTCTCCTGCCTCCTCACTTCCTTCTCCCTGACATTCAGCAAGGAGGTTATTCCTTGACCAGCCCAGTGATGCAACTGACTGACTGAGGTAAAGAATTGACTGAGTATATGGCTAATACTTACTGTCAACAAATCCCATTAAAAAAAGTTTGATATACAGGAACTCTGTGCCACAGACCTCCATTGTTGTCCAGAAACTGATACCGAAACTGTGGTACTGGTTGAAATTCATTACAATGAACATGGGCACTGTAGGTTATTTTGAGTCTCCTTCACACATACACCATCTTGCTGCCATAATACTTACCAGAGCACCAAATGTGTATTAATCTGCAGCTGAAAATAGTCCCCAACAAATCCACTATCAACTCCTGTTTGAATGACACTTGCTAAAATGACAATGCCCAGCTGTTTTAGGAAATCGTTTAGTCTTTTTTTTTAAATCAGAAGCATATATTCTTAACCCATTCTTAAAGATTTACGTCTTCATTAGATACAAATGAGTTCTCTAAGCACTGATTTGGAAATTAGGGTGTCAGGTTGGTATCAGACCTGCATGGATCTTTCTGGGTGGAGTTTGCATGTTCTCCCAGCGTCCTCTTCAGGCTACTCTGGTTTCCTCCCACAGTCTGAACTCATGCATGCCAGATGGATTGAAGACTATAATGGATATGAATGTCTTTTTCAAGTGCGATTGCTTCTGCTCCTCCCCCTGCTTTCCGCCAAGTGTATGCTGGGATATGCATCAGGCACCTGTGACTTTGAACAGGAACAGTATCATCATGATTATCATAAAAAAGCTTAACATAAAGTAAGAAAAGCAGTAAATAGTTCTAATTTTAAATAAGATTTCATGAACTTAAAGAAAAATTATGGAGCGGTGGCATCTGTCACCTGGGGTGAAATGGGCCACCGCAAAGCTGAGCTTTCATCTGCAGAAAACATGAACAAATGCCTTTGTTCTTTCAAAGGAGAGAGGGGCGAAAGCCACAACAACAAACAGGGCGAATGTGAAGTGTGTGTGTGTGTGTGTGTGTGTGTGTGCGCGCACATGGAAAGAAGAGAGAGGGAAGAGGAGAGAGAGAGGGCAGAGCGAGATCAAAGAAGGGTGTATGTTTTTGAATCTCTGTGTGGGTGGTGAAGCCTCACCTACCCAGAATGCCTTGCCTCACTCCTTACAGCCCACTCGTGTTTTTAGGTACATCACTTCTCTTAGCAGCGAGCATATTATTACAATACTACCTCTTCATCTGCCATCTCCAGATATTCTCAGAGAGTCTTGAAACGGTGACTTGGTGTGAACCAGCAGTCAGCCTCTGATCTGTGCTACATTAACTGCATGTCCAACTCACAGTTCAACATGTGTTCTTCAACCATCCTGGCATTGCAGTATAGAAACCACAAACTCTCAGCCAAAACAGTCTTGATTGTGCTTCACTGTAGAAGATTGCTACTGAGTTGGATCAGAGCCCATCCCCCCTTCTCCCAATCTCGTGAAGGGATCGAAGCGTCTCTTTTTAACCCAGCGTGAGAAGCTGAAAACAGATGTCTGTCTGTCCACACAGAGGGAATGTGGTGCCCTCTCACACACAGATGAAAAGCCATGAAAGTCTCTGTGTTGCATCAGTGTCTTAAGGCAGTGTTTATCTTCGGCAGGCTGAAGAAAACAAAGCCATCGATTTCTAATCCTAATCCCCTTCTACTGCTTCTCTCCTATTGATCATCTATCCATCCTTAATGAGGTGGAGGGATGGAGGGATGGAGGGCTGATGAAGGACAAAACTTTACCCTGCCGGTGTGCTGCTGTCTTTTCCCCCTCGAACTATCTCCTTCCAATCTGTCTCTCTCGCTCGTGGGGCTTTCACTAACTTGACGGTCTTTATGGTGGAATGGAAAATAAATGCAGCCTGGTGCTTTTGTAGAGGTTTATCAAACCTGGAGGCTCGCAGAGCTGCAGAGGTTCACCCTAAATATTGAAATTGGATGACATGGATGAATGCACTAGACAAGCAGAAGCACATGCATGCATACACAGTGTGAGTGGATTGAGTTTTAGTCCAAACACCAGTAATGGTATTTCTGCTTGTCTAGTACAATGTCTCTGAGTCAGTAATGTTCTCTGATAATGACCCCGCTTCCCCTCTGCTCTGCTTATACAGAATCTAAGAACCATTCCCTCATCTACCTCATCTTAAAACTAATATTACTGAAGCTTTGGAGTTTATGATTCCCTCTTGTTGGTACTTGGGCATGTTTATGTCTGCTCTCCCCCGTCTATGTCTCTGTCTAATGCAGTGGAGTTGGTTTAGATGAGTTTTAGAGGTTTAGTTTATCTTCTTCGCTACCAGCTTTCATTTACTTATCGGTGCCTATTGTCAGCTTATTATGTTTGTCCATGGAGCATACATGTCACAGCAGATCTTACGGGTTAAGCAGATACTCGACGACTGTGGTTTGTGTTATCTCTGGCTCGCAAAAGTATGATGTCACCAGTAGGTTGAAACCAACCACTGAGCGCAGGGTGAAAAGGCTAAAAGTTACATGTAATAGGATCCTTCATAAAGACAGTTTTACCTTTGCACTTCATTCCTGCTGAGAGCCATTGTTTTGTTATCATTATATTGTATATGTACTTTGTACTCCATGCCTTGGCATTTAGCAAAAACACACATTTTCAGCAATTAATTAGCAGTTTGGGATTCACCGTCTTCACCAAGGACACCTTGACTACGCACACTTTCTGGCACAGAGATCTGAGTCTTTTAGACCACTACAGTATACCAAATGTGACATATTTACTTAAATCTGAAGGGCAAGTTTTAGTGAAGAAAATATCAAATTTGAATTGTCATAATTATTTTTAAATTAGGCTTTTTAGGCTTACATGGCTATGGAAGACCAGATTCTTGTTCTAATCTGCACAGTGTATGTTAGTGGGTGATTTGTGTCTGATGAAGACAAGTAACTAGAACCACCCGTTAAAGTAAAGTAAAATAACAACCTTCTTAATGTCAAGTCTCTCGCCGACTCATTTTGGTTGTGAAAGAATAGATTCATGTGCACTCACAAATTTTCGAATGCTTGAGCCTTTGTGATCCTCTGTCCTTCTGATGCTGTGAACACAGCAACATTTGAAAGGAGGGAAAGATTTCAACTGACCATAACTGTTGGGTGCAATATTATTCTATGGACCTACTCAACCCTAAACCTGGACACAAAGTCAAACACTGAACTACATTGTGAGGAAGAGCGGAAAGGCCTGGAACACCTGCAGTTGATGTTGGAGATCCTGAGACGGTATTTGTGTTGTTTGTGCACAGACTACTTATTAATGTTAATCATAGTGGCATTCCCTTCATGAGTAAACAATGAATCTGATGTGGGAGGTCCACGCCCCACATTCCTCAAGAGTCACCTCAGAGTGCAACTTGCGGGCATCGTTTCAAAACAAAGTCTTGTTTTACAAAAAAACATTGGTTTGCTTGCAGAACTTTGGAGAAAATTGGATGGTTTTGGGGTGTATAATGCATGTCACTGCAAAAATGGCACCCTGGGGATGTTTCTCCCTAAGTGTGTGATAATGGCTGCAGCAGAAGTCATTAATAGCAGGCTAATGTGTGTCAGATGGTACCTGTCCAGCAGCAGCAGCAGCAGCAGGGGAGAGAGATCCAGGACACGAGTGACTGGCCAGCATAATGAGAGGGACATGGCCTGCCAACTTGGGCAGCTGCTTCTCTAGTGGGACTGTGTGTGTGTGTGTGTGTGCGCGTGTGTGCGCTTGCATGTGTCTCTTCTCATTTTCCTGTGCTCTTTCTGCTTCGTTCCTCAATGTATTTCTCATCAGCAGCATCTAGAAATACAGCTACACACTCACACACACGCATACGGACAACCTCGTAAGGGTTACCGTGGGAATGCCTGTGGCATTATGTCAGTCATTGAGGTGATGCCTTTAATCCTGAAACAAATCTAGACTTTGTGTTGTGTGTCTCCGGCTGTGTGTGAGCGAGCGTGCCTGTGTATAAAGCCCCAATCTCACACCCATTAGATTACGGCTGGCCGCGCAGCAAAGACACCCCACTGCCACTCCCACATGGAGGAGCAGGCAGGATTAGCTAGCTCTATACCCACCCTAATCTGGGGACAAAAACCCACAATCGCCTCCCACTGAGATACGGAGACAGAAAGATTCAATTTGATCTGCCCTCCTCAATATAACAAGAGTGTCTTTTAGGGTTAAAATGACTACTGCTCACTCTACCATCGGTCAATGTGGATTCAGCCCTAAATGGTGTCCCTTTTATCCCTATGATGGATCCCTTTTATCCCAGTTTGGAACACCTACAAGCCGTGCTCTGTGGCAGCGAATACAGATGGAGTCTCCAAATTTAAATCTGTGATGCTGTCTGCTGAGAGGATTGTAAACAGAGGGAGGAGCCCTTTGTCATTACAGAATCAACCATTCATTAAAGATCCGCATGGCATATGTATAGTGTGTGTATATTTATGTGCATCTTTTCTAGGGTCTGCAGCCACGCGAGCAGCTCTGTGAGGCTGTACTTAGACACAGCAGTGCTTTGAGCTAAATGCTAATGTTGGCACGCTAACCTGTCACAATGACAATGCTAAGGTGATGATGTTTAGAAGGTGTAATGTTTATGATATTCACCATCCTGGTTTAGTGTGTTAGCATGCTAACATTTGCTATTTAGTATTTAACCAGACTGCAAAAAACAAATTAAACCAAACTTATCAGAAAAATGAACACTTGAACAAACATCAGGGTGATAAAAACTACCTAAAATGACAGAAACCATCTTTGGGAAAAAATGTATTTGACGTGTACTTTGACTTTTCAGTTTGGCCTATGTCCCATCCGCTAACATGGAGGGGGCGGGATTTATGACCTATACTGCAGCCAGCCACCAGGGGGCGATCAAGATGTTTTGGCTTCACTTTTGGGGAGCTGTCATGCCGTCCATCTTTATATACAGTCTATGCATTTAACGCAAAGAACAGCAGAGGATGATGGGAATGTCATCAGTTTTGAAGGTAGTAATGGACAAATTACATTTTTGACCACATGGTGGTGCTAGAGGAAAAGTCAGGGGATCACCAACGTTATTAGGATTCATCCTCTGGAGAACATGAATGTCTGTACAAAATTTCATAGCAATCCATCCAATAGACGTTGAGATATTTCAGTCTGAACCAAAGTGGTGGACTGACCGACACTGTCATCCACAGTGCCGGGCTGGTTAGTAGTGAGTTTATCCACCGTTTGCATGCAGTTATTTTCTACAAGAACAGATGCCATTCTATCACTTTTCAAGTAGGGCTCAGCTTGTGATGCATCATCACAAGAGGATACCTGCTAAATGTGTTGTCAGTGTGTCATTATTTGACAGAAGCTGCCTGTTTCATTGCCCCGAGCCAAGCCGACTCTCCCTCTGCCTCTCTTCCTCTTTCTGTCTCTTACTCAGAGGCATCTGCCTCATTAACCACCATCAGCATTTTGTTTGCTGTGTGTGATTTGGATGTATTGGGAGTGAGGCAGTGGATGGTGTGTGTGCGTGTGTGTGTGTGTGTGTGTGTGTGTGTGTGTGCAGGCAACTCTCATTAGGCTGGAACAACTTGGACATTTTTGCCAGAAAACACATCATATCTTCTCTTCCTTCATGTATCAAAGGGTTCCTCCAATCAACTCCCTGGTGCGTGTGTATGTGTGTGTGTGTGTGTGTATATATGTGTGTGGTAGTGTAGTGGGAGACAGATGTTTGCTGATTCGACAAGTTTGCACTGCAAACTCAGCCCAATTTAGCCGACAAAAAACATGATGCCACACAGACGCTCATGGTGACAGCCCACTCTTAATTTTCTCTCTTTTTTAATTCAAGCTCTTTCTCCGCTCAGTTTTTCTCTACTACTCATCTCTCTTTCTCTCTCTGTCCTCTCTTTCACACACACAAACCCAACACTGCGTGTGATTACACCAGCAGCATTTCAGCTGGGTGTTCTTCTGGAGTTGTTTTCCTTGTTACAGGCACCTCTGACTAAGTCTCAACTTTCACAGAGGACACTTTCTTCTGCCAAACTCAGAAATGAAAAACACAAAGCGCTTGAGGCTTCACTGCGCGCTCTGTCTACATTACAATATATACTGTACATTAAACACATTACAATGCAAAAGTTCTGTTTAAAAAAGATTAAAACCTACATAAATGAATGGGTTTTGGGATTTATTGCAATGCAATATGGCAATCATTACAATATTTCCTCAGTGTTTCTATTTTACAATGTACAAACTAGATAAAAAAAGACCATAAATAAACAAAATGCTTCATGTAGCTAATTCTTAGCATGAAACAAGAGACATATACAATTGACACAGATGGATGACATTCTACTCTAAATGTCTAATTCAACAGAATCCATAATTCATACAATTAAAAAAAAAAAAAAAAAAGAAACAGAACAATTAAAAAAACACAAGCAAATCATACAGTCTGTTAGTATGATCTTCCAGTATGAACCTGGTAAGAGCTCGTAATGATACATTCTGTCCGGCTCCTCTTACTTTCTCTCGGGTAACTTTGCATATCCAGAATATTCAAAGATAGCTGATGTCTTGACAAGGGAGATTCCATGTTGTGTGCATTCACGCAACGCACACCGCACACACACACACACGCACGCACACACGCAGACACACGAGAAAAACACAAAACACATTTTATTCAAGTCAAGCCCAAAGCAGCGAAAGAAAAGTTGGAAGCCATTCTGCTTATGCACAGCCTTACATGTCAGCATTCACAAAAACAGATAATAAAAGAATGGAAAATAGAACTGGATAAGAGGATGAGGCTTCAGTCTAAGCTCGCAGTAGCTTAATGCTATCTGTGGCCACGTCCAGATCATGTATTTTTATTTTTTTAAAACTCCACAGGATGGAAGTTCACAAAAGTGCTGCTTTTCTCTCTCTCTTCTTTTCACTCCGTATTTTTACTTTACTCCACTTCTTGTATTTCCACTGGTGAAAAGTCCCTCTAAAGTGCATGGATGAGGTAAATGAAATTCTTCTCAAAACAGGTTTGTATCCGTTCCCCGGCTCAGACTGGAACCATTGTGTGTTGCATGTGCTGCATTTGAGACAACATTTCTTGCTGCACACTAGCAATTAGTATGTCCTGGTGTGACGGCGTGATTATTCCAAGTCTGTCCATCTCCCTGTGGGTGCAGAGACAAAGACGTATGTTCACACAAAGAGCCACAACATGCAGTATTTGAAAGGAAAAATTGGCAGACACTTTGTCCCAAAGCGACTTCAATTTTTCCCCCAAACACATACACATAGCTATTTGGGATTCAGTGTCTGCTCAAGGACACGTGAACGACCGTTTACGTACCAGCCTGACAATTAATAGGCAAGCCTGTCTACCAATTATACCAACTATAACTGTATTATCAAGCTGTCTGTGTAGCCAAAGCCTGGTATAGTTTGTGCGTTTGTGCCACAGAACCCCATTGTCATTCAGATCTTTTAAAACACATAAAAGCATAAAGCATGAAAATGCAGTTGCAGAAGTTTTACATTAAATTTCAAGCGCCACATTCATTGCTAATTAAGAAATATCTTCTCCCATTCATCAGTATGATTCTTTTATGTGTTTTTAATAGACTATGGGTGACAACAGAGCTCTGTGACACAGAGGAATAAGCTACATCACACAATACCATTTAGTTGGATAAATTCACTGTCGGTTCTGGGGTCCTCACAGGAATTGTACGTAGAAAATAAAAAGATGAGTTATCCTTTAATTTAAGGAGTATGTCACTGTTTGACAAAATAGAAAGCTGCTCACATTACTCACTAAATGGGGAAATCCAACCCACATGTTTGTGTAATTATATAGTACAAGTGCTGTAAGGCATCTACTGACATCTTGACAAAGTGTAAAGGTGTCAGTATGCTTAATGGATTATCGAACAGCGTCTAACACCTCCTCCCTCCACACCTGTGTGATGTGTCTGGAAATGTTTGTAACTTTTTGGAACCGACAATTCAACAAGCACGCCTGCTTCACGCAGCGATTAGCCAGTTGTATGCCAGAAAGTATGCAGAATGTGAAGTTCTCTTCCAAGCTCTGTCTTTTCATTCATTTTTTTTTCTTTTTTTGTGCAGTTTGTTTGAGCATACTGAACCCTTAAGAGTGCCAGATACAAATATTGCCACAGTCGTGTGAAAACACACCAAGCACGGTTTATCTCTTGCTCTTTTATGTGTGCAAATAAATAAGTTTGTGCTACTGTAATACCACAACATACAGTAAGTGTTAATGTTATTATGAAGATAGACTAAGTAGGATTTCTTTTCTCCTATGTCAGATTTTGTTGAATAAAGGTCTGACTGTAATATATGAGAGAATTCCTGTTGCTTGGTTGTCTAGTAAAGCAGAGATGTGATTCTGTTTGTGCAGCTCAAGTTTGTGCACTAAGAAATGTGATGTGTAAACGCCAAAGTGACTCTCGCTTTAATCTATTTTCACATGAAGTTGCACTTACTGGTGTGTGAGAGCCAGGAGGCTGTCAAGGCTGGTGTATCCTGCTGCTGCCAGAGTGTCTCTGTACCTCTCCAACCCGAGGGACTGCAGCCATTCACACATCGACCACTCTGGCACACACACCTCCGGTACGACTGACACACACACCTCTGAACCCACCCCTGACTCCAGCATAGTGGCTGTGGGTCTGTAAACACAGAGAGAGCGAGAGAAAGCAGGTTGGTGGTGGCAAAGTACTGAAATAGGAGTGCGAAATCACAATTGAAGGAGCATGTAGGCTTAATAAACTGAGTGAAAGAATGTAGGTGTGGGTGTGAGTACAGTAAGAATGTGTTTGGCTATATTAAAGGGATATGTATGTGTTTGTCTGTGATGATTTATGCCTGTATTTACATGTACAGCATGCACCTGTCCCCTCCTGTGCGGCGCAAAGTCCCAGGGTTACGGATGAGTTTATCCAGCATGTTGAGTATCTGGCTGAAGGTGGGTCTCTCTGCTCGCTCTCTCTCCCAGCAATCCAGCATTAACTGGTGCAGCACCACAGGACAGTCCATGGGAGCAGGCAGACGGTAGCCCTCTTCGATCGCTTTAATCACCTAAAAGAAGGACAGAGGTGGAGGTTTCATATATATATTTTTTCACCAGACTAGATCAAAAGGTAAGACTTTCTGAAACAATATGAAACAAGAATAAATAGAAATTTGCACGACTCAGAAACAGGCTGAGATTAGTGTTTGTCCCAATTCCACACTGTATACTAATAGTACACTAAGCTACTATACACTATACTAAAGAGAGAACTACTATACTATACAGTGCACGCTATGTTGTATACTTGTTGTCACTGTATATTCTTTTTTCAGCTAGCACAAAATGAGTCATTGTACATTGTGATTTTGTACAGGAAATTATTAAATATGTGCAGACATCAATCAAACTGCCACTTTGAAACGCCTCTGCCAATTAAATTTCACAAAAAGAAAGCCAAACCTTTTGCCGAAGATTTATTACTTTTTTGTTGTTTTCCAAGATCTTTCCAGAGCTGTCTCACCGCCATCTGCAATTTATTTAAATTTTTTGCAGCTGTGAGCAGCTTCTCTATTTCCTTTGTACATTATACTGTGGGACAAATACTGTTCATCAGGGGTTTTCAAAGTCTGACACTGTGTGGCCCCCCGGCTCAGACACAACTGAGACAACTGCGCCTCTTCAGCCTTGGTACTGTCAAAAAAAGATTCATATTAATGGATTTTGTAACTCCGATTCTCTCTTCGTCTTTGTCTGGGATGTAAACAGGAAGTATAATGTTGCCATGGAGTCAGTTAGCTAGCTGTAGGCTACAACTTGAGCCTATATTAAAAGTATGCTGAATTAACTATTAGCAGTTCATGTTTGCAATATACCCCTGGATGTACAGACAACTATCACTGGAAAACTTTGATACTGAAGAAAACATTCATGACAGATATCAGCTATGGACTCAGCGTGTACAAATTTGCTTATTTTTGAAAAAAAAAAACAAAAAAAATAAGAAGTAAATAAGATGGATAAAGAGTCTAGGGAAAGTTCTAGGAAAGTTTTCTTAGACTACAACTGTGCTGCAGATGAAATCAATCATGTCTAAAAATTGATGGCAAATTTGCTCTGAAACAGGATTTTTGTCTCAGATCTCAAAAACTGTTCAGAACAACTAAATCACCCCTAAATTTATACAGTGTGTGTTGTAAAATATTTATCTTCAATAAAATGCCCTGTGACTGGTGAACAAAATCTTGGCTTGCTGCTGGATGATTTAAAGGCTTAATTTGCAATTTTTTAAGTGGTGCAGAGGTCACAGACACCCAGAGTCCAAATTCAGTACGTCACCCAGAGGACGGTTTATTTTCCTCCAGAAGTCCTCTCTTAAAATATGCTAATATCCTTGAATCCTATCTGTTCAAAACTGGGTTAATTTAAGTCCAATCTGTGGACTGCACAGAAGTAAAACTTTTATTTGATTTTGATTTCTCACATGTTGTTGATGTTAAGGTTGATGTCAGTGTGTCCAGAGACTGTGTTATTAACAGTTGTTTAGACCGGGAACTTGGCAAGAAACTTGAGTGTTATTTTAATATTTTTGTCCATCTTCCCCTTCAGTCATGATAACATTTTACTTCATTGCTAAAAACTGATTGCACAACAGTTTCACAACAGAGTGCATGGGAGCGACCACATGAGCAATCGCACAGGCAGCTTTTAAGCAAACCCCCACTTTGACCACATTATATAAACCACTTATTTTGAAATGAAAATGAAGGTGAATCTTCGAGTTATTACTCAAGCCGTAAACATTCATTAAATCTTTAAGAGCAACTTCCTGGTTCAACTTTGACCTACCGTACGCACCACACCTGTGTACTCACACAGTTTTACAATGGAAAATCTTTTGGGTGAAGTCACTTTTGTTTTCACTTTCAAATCACTGTTTAAGATAATATGGTTATGTCTTCATCATACAGTAATAATGGAGGTGATCCAGTATTTTGAATTGACATTTACCTTTAAATGTACAAAGGGTTTTAGGAATGAGCTCACTGTTTTGTCTTTGAGGCAACTCGTAGTTTAGACGATAGAAGAATTACTCACATCCTGGTTGTTCATGTCCCAGTAGGGTCTCTCTCCGTATGAAACCACCTCCCACATGACGATACCGTAACTCCACACATCGCTGGCCGTGGTGAACTTCCTGTGGGATATGGCCTCCGGAGCCGTCCATCTGATGGGGATCTTCCCTCCAGGGGAAAGATAAGTCCCAATGGTCTCCTAACACAGTAGTAAAAGTCATTTTTGGTTCAGTGAATAATGGAATTTGTTTATTTCATTCATTGATTTTTGGCTCAGTTGATAGCCTCACTGATTTAAGATTTACTCTTTGATTGATGTCTATGCATTTGTTTAAGTCTATAATAAATGTATTTTCAAAGGCAGCCAACAAAAAAGCATATAAATAGGCTGCAAGTGATGAACAATAATGAATGTGGAATCAGGAGACAAACAAACAGCAGAGTATGTGTTCACATCCAGTTTGTGTTTATATACAGTATTACGTCTGTGCGTGTCTTACCCGTGTAGTGTAGGCAGCCTCTGGGTCGTCCTCCAGAACCCGACTCAGGCCAAAGTCAGACACCTTACAGACCAGGTTGCTGTTGACCAGGATGTTTCGAGCTGCCAGGTCTCTGTGAACGTAGCTCATGTCTGACAGGTACTTCATACCTGAGGCGATGCCACGCAGCATGCCAACCAGCTGGATCACTGTGAACTGGCCGTCATGTTTCTGAAACATTTTATTTACAGAGACAGGAAAGCAGGTTAACATGGACACCCACAGCTAGCTGGGCAGCCATGAGTGAGTGCATTTTATCTGTGATTCGGTACATTTTCAGTACACTGGAAAAATGCTGCTAAAAGCTAGATTTATGTTTTTTTCAGAGTAAAAATAAGACTGTATGATAAAGTGCATGTACCCGAAGAAAAGCATCCAGGGATCCATTTTCCATGTATTCTGTGACGATCATCAATGGCTTACCTAAACAGGTAAAGAGTTATAAAATATTAGGCTGTATTACAACATGCACATAACCCAAACTACTAAGAGTTTTCAGATTCTGTCAACAACTCACATCTTGTCACGACACCCTCCAGCCTGATGATGTTCGGATGGTCAAACTGTCCCATGATGGAGGCCTCAGACAGGAAGTCCCTCCTCTGTTTGTCAGAGTATCCCGCCTTCAGACTCTTGATGGCCACGTAGATCTCCCTTTTCCCATGCACACGCAGCCGACCACTGCACACCTCCCCAAACTCTCCTACACGCATAGAGCAAACAGCAGTGTCAGCGCCAAGTAAGCATGTGTGTGTGGGTTTGTGTGTGTGTGTGTGTGTGTGTGTGTGTGTGTGTGTGTTGTGTGCGGGCAGTGGTGCCATGCTTACCCATGCCAATAACCCTCTCAATGTGAATACTGCTAACATCAATCTCTTTGGCAAACTCGTGGATTGCCTGATCCGGGTCTTCATAGGTGAACGGGTCCACGTAGATTTTAACTCCTGCCATGGAGGAGAGGCAGGAGAGGACAGGAAACAGAGGAGGGTGAAAATATGAGTTGTATAACTGCTGCATATGTTATGTAAATGTCTTTGGCAGTATGTGCATAAGATGTGTGCAGGTGGATCGAAGAGAAGAGAAGGAAAAAAGCACCCATCTGTCTCTGTCTTTTTTACAGTACAGTATATGTGTACCTGGGTTAAGATGTTTCTCCTCCTCTGAGTCCTGCTTTGTTTTACTGTACTTGCTCCTCCTGATGAGACATAAAAATGTATAGACATTTAACATACAGACACGGAAAAGACATGCAAGTCTGTCAGAGCATTCCTGTGACCGTTTCTTTTTTGTTGGGATTTTTACAGTTAAGTGAACTGACAAAAAGGGGAATATGTGTCACATTGTTTTTAACTTTGTGTGTTTTTTCCCACTAGCGCTGTGCATTCATTGGGCTTTTCAGGATTTGCTGCAATAGAAAGCGATGACAATGAGAACACAGAGCAACCAGCTGCAGGAAAGACAGAGCGAGCAGATGAAAGCATTTAAGGGAGAGAGGGAGGAGGGGCGACGCCTCAGGTAGCGCAAGATAAAAGGTGTTTTCCATTAAACAAAGAAACTGTCAAAAACACCTTTGTGGGTGAGCAGGTGTGTGTCTGTGAATGTGTGTGTTTGTGGGCACTTGCGCATGCTCGTGTGTGTGTGAGTGAGTGTGCACGCCAGTGGAAGCTGACACACAAGCTGTGCTGCTGAAGAGACAGTAATGACAAGTCAGGGACAAAGGGATTATCACTGTCTCCACTGTAATCCCCTTTAAAAGCTTCAGGTAACACACACACAATATTTAGCCACACAATAGCAAAGGAGCTGTGTGTGTGTGTGTTGTTTGTGTGCATTGAGGCAGTTTGTTCAAAAGCAGTAGAGGCAGTACACATATTGACGTCAGATGCACTGATGGGAAACCTAACAAGCCTATAGGTGTGCCTGCCTGTCTGCCTGTACGGATGTTTTTATGTGTGTGTGTGTGTTTGTGTTTGTGTGTATACCTGCGGCTAATGATGAAGACAGCTGCAGATATCAGCAGTAAAATTCCAACCCCGCTGACAGACAGCAGCA
Organism: Maccullochella peelii; assembly: GCA_002120245.1. NCBI lineage: Eukaryota > Metazoa > Chordata > Actinopteri > Centrarchiformes > Percichthyidae > Maccullochella > Maccullochella peelii. The sequence continues at coordinate 223,068 of LKNJ01000243.1, forward strand.
GGAAGGCTGAGTTAACTCCTTCTCCAATCAGTGGGAAGGGGTCTAACACGGAAGGACACAAAAGTCACCAACCAGAAAGTTGTAAACTTTGTCACAACAAACTTTAATACATCATCGAAAAACTACTGAACATTAGAATACCTGAATTGGTGGAGAATTCAAACGGGGCGCTGAACTCTCCGTATCCAGCAGCTGTGCGAGCACGCACATGAAACACGTACACAGTTAGGGGGTTGAGACCCGTGACATCGACGCTCCGAGAGAAGGTCCTCATTATGCGGTAGGACCTCTCTCTCTGATCCTGATTAGACGGGACAAAAAGAGGGGGCTCTTTTCAATGCCTGACTGCAAATCCATCTTTACCATCAGTGAAATACAAACAGCGTGCCAGCATATTGACATTCCAGGCAGCTGCCTGAGCTGTATTAACCTGCGGGCACCTCACCTTTTCATAGAACTTGACCTCGTATTCCAGGATGACCCCGTTGGGTCGATCCGGCTGTTGCCACGCCAACGACAGAGTGTGCCTGGTGACATCAGTGGCTTGGATGGACGATACTGGAGAGGGAGCTGAGAGGGAGAGATGTGGAAAGATAATTTAGTGGCATTAGTATAACTTTGCAGAATGACATACTGAATATTCTATGACGCTGCTAATAAGATAACATCACAGCCCTGCATACAGCTCAAAAGGTATGCTGCCTGTTTGTACACAATCCCACTGACCCAGTGCCCCTGAGAACTGACCTAAATCTCATTCCTTCCTGTTCCACAGGGATGAGCCTCATTCTACCCTCTCTCTACTCTTACATCCCTCCATTTTTCCATGCCTTTATGGTGTTTGTCCTCCTTTGTGGCAGTTCATATGATACTGGGGCCATATGGTGGTGCAGGTTGGACTTGACACATCCCAGGCAGCTCTCATGCTGTGCACACATAGCTAAGTTATTTCCCCGGGGCACCTGGAACTAAGCAGGTGCGCCGTTTTCTAAATGCCACCATAAAGACTTAGAAAGCAACGACAGTTGAGATGTGAACAGCGTGCAAAAAAAAAAAGCACACGCTGAAAACTAATGGGGAGCGCCACACACCAGCTGACACCTTCACAACTAAAATGAAACACGCCATAAAATCTGGGTGATTTTTCACACACTTATGTGGTCAAGCCTGACACAAGGAAAAACCCACCCTTACATACATTAATGCTGTTACAGTATGTGTAACAGTTTTGCTATGTAGTGTTGTAATTCATTACGTCGTATCTACTTTCCCCTCAACCGGCTCTGTCTATTTGCATTTAAGTCAGTGATTTACATTTCCCAGAATGCTTTCTGACATCCTCTTGAGAACACCCCTATAATTAATTCAGCTGTTGTTAGGTGTAGGAGGACAGAGTAATAACTATGGCAACTATGACAGCGATAGTAAGAGCAAGAGTTTCCAGTTGAGAGACAGCAAGAAAAGTGTCTTGTAGCTGTGTTTCATTAGTGCAGATGTTGTTAGTGGACAAACTGGTATCTCTGCCTGATCTATGATGGACGTGTCCTTGCATCTATTAAACTCTGTTGTAGCATTATGAAAACAATGCATTGTAATATACAGTAGTTTACACATTTAGTAATGTGGTCATCTCTTTTATGTATCAAAAGTGGTGCTAATCTATTTTAACTGAAACTTTAACTTAAATGCAGAACTGCTTTTGCTAAAATTTTGTCAATTTTTCTTCATCAAATGTTTATGAAATGTTCAATTTGTTAAAATATTTATTTCTTTTTTATTTATTCATTAAAATGGATTTCAGGTTACAAGATTCTCTGGACTATCTTTCAGAAACAAACACGTGGCTTATGCATCGAGGACATGCATCGAAAGTATATTTGGAAAGTATTGTAGGGGGGGAAAGTATTCTAACTACATTTGCTTACTAATTTTGAATGCAAAATGCACCACCAATAGTTTTTCAGCACTGAAATGTTTAGGGTGGATGCTAGCCTTAGCATGCACGTATGTAGCTGCATACAGAGCTTGTTCATATCATGCTTCCACAGTTTTGAACATTACTCATGGGGCCTTGCTTCCCTGTGGGCCCACATGCAGTGGACAGCAGTTTGCGTCGTGCTGACCCACTTACGAACAACATCAACATATAAGCAGATTTTGTGTTGCTGCAACAGTCAACGATCTGACAAACACATTTATCACACTCAGAAACTTCTTCTCACCAGCTTGGTTGGTGGTGACGGTGACAGACACGCTCTGGGCTGCCCCTGCACCGCTGGCCTGAGAGACCCCGTTGCGTGCGTGGACGATGAAGGTGTAGTGTGTGTGGGCCCTGAGCTCGCTCACCACCACCCTGGTGGTCTTCAGGCCGGTTTGGCCGGGAGAGAAGAGCACATCGGAGCCACAGGGTAGGCAGAGCTGAGAGCTGGTGATGGAGCCTGAGCCGAGTCTCGGGTAATCTCCAGGTACTGGCCTGCTCTGGAAGACGCCTCTCCCTGACTGGACTTCAGATCCCACAATCCCCTGGTCTGACTGCATCCCCAGGCCACTGTGCTGAGCTTCAGGCTGAGACATGCTGCGATTCCTGGGGAGGGCTTTACCGCCAGTCTGACTGTGGCTCCCTGTTTGACAGATGAGACACTCCAGACTGTAGCCGGTGTCACTTCGTCCTCCCAGCCGGCGAGGGGGGGCCCACTCCAAGACCACCGAGGTCTCGTTCACCACAGAGATGAGCTGCTGCGGGGCTGACGGCGGCTCTGAAGAAGAGACAGGGATAAGCTTGAGCATGAACAAAACCAACCAAGCTAAGCACTATATGCTGCACATAAGTGAAGTGGAAGTATACGGGGTGTATGGGGGGGGGGTGTTGTTGTTGTGAGCTGCTGGCACGGGTTGAAATGTAGACATCTGGCATCAGACTGAAAACCATACTGTTCAGAGATGTTTTTGATGGGTTGGATGTTTTCTTCTGTGGTATTTCTTTTTTGTGTGTATGTGTGTCTGAGAGACAGAGTATGTGTGTGTACGTATGTGCGTGTTTTCATTTTTCCCAGGCCAAGGAAACCATGTGCTGTATATAGGCATAATTAAGTTTATGACACACAGGCCGAGGTCTCCAAGTCTGTCACACAGGTCCTACTCAGAGACTTAGAGAGAGAGTCAGAGAGAGCAAGAGAGAGAGGACATTTATTCACTTCTCAATGTCTTTAGTTATCACTCCCAGACAGGATGTAGATGGTGGCTTAGTCATAAATAATGGGATCATGAAACAGGGGTGGCATTCAGACAAGTTTGTGTCTCCCTCTGTTTGGAAGAGATAGAGAGGTTGGGAGACAATGAGTGTGCTTTTTTTGCTTTTATTTGCAAGAAATGCACACACACATTGTCTGTTTTTTCACTTGTGTATTGTCTTACTAGTACGTGTCTGTGTGTGTGTGTGTGTGTGTGTGTGTGTGTGTGTGTGTTCTTACGGGTACAGGCCATGGAGGGAGGGTCACTGTCCGCGCGGAAGAATCCAGAGTTGCAGTCACAGACAGTCGCCCCGTCTCTGAGCGAGTGGCTATGTGGAGGACACTTGGAGCATCCTGCATCGGAAGACTTGGCCTTGTAAAAACCAACAGAGCAGGCTGCAGAGGGACAGAGAAACATATATTAATATATATTAATATATAAATGTCGATATAACCAGTTGACATTGACACAAACTTTATGAAAGTCACTAAAAAGTACAACATGTTACCTTGAACAGAACCCAGTACTTGTTAAAAGGCTCCCTGTGGGGTTTTTGACCCCTAGTGGCGCTATGGAGCAATGTTTTGATAAGCAGGTCCTAGTTTACCTGTATTTTATGCTCAACTATCATGTTCACATGGACAAACATGTGAAACGTTTAGTCAATTAATCAACAGAAAATTAATGAGCAACAATTCAGACAATTGATTAACTTTAAATAATTCTATAAATAATTCTGTAAATAATAAAAGTAATAATACCAACAAAATTCATTAGTTACAACTCATAAGATGTTAATATTTTCCAGTGTTCTTCTCAGATAGTGATGATGAATGTCTTTGGATTTTGGACTGTTGGTGGGACAAAATAAGCCATTTAAAAATGTCAACATCGGCTCATTTAAAAAAATGTCTGTTGGTACAGCTGCTACAGTTAATCACATCAGACAATAATCAGCAGATTAATCAAAAATGAAAATAAATCATTAGCTGCAGCCTTAATGTACAAAATGACGCAGGTGACGGTGCAGATTTTTGGTTTCACATTGTCCCACTGATAGAAGCTGATTTCCAAATATTAAAAAAATTGGCTTTCTAAATGTTTTATGAGAAAACACACAATGTGTTTTGGTGAGAAACACTCCGCAGGATATCTTAAAAATATCAATGTTGTCAGTCAGTTTATAGTGATTAAAGTCCAGCCTGATGTGCTGTGGAGTCAGCATTGACTTCAGATCAGCTGACCCTTGATACCCATGATGTTTTGTCTTCCATATTGACAGCTCAGAGGGCCAACAAGTTAATCAACACATAGACTGCATTTCGATCCGAAGATAAACAACTGTAAAGAAAAATCTAGAGAGAGAAATAGATATAGCATGACGGGGAGGGGCACTGTGACTTCTTTTATCTTTGATTTTGATGAGCAAAGAAAGAAACACCTAAAAGAACACTTACTGATGAGCTCCCACTCACACCCAGAAACCAGAAACACTAGAACTGAATACATCAAAACTCCACAGTGCTGGCAGCCCACACAAATATAATTGACATTTAAATATATGAAAGAGGAGCAACAGAGAAAGAGAGAGGGTGAGCGAGAGACAGAGGGGGAGTGGAGGGAGAGAAATCTTCTCTCTGTATACCAAGGAATTCATGCATTGACAGAACAACAATACAATAAATGAGTGCATAATTATACCGCTTGACATCCACTGGTGAAGCAAAAGAGATGGCAAAGTGTAGTTGGTTAGAGCCATTTTTTTCTCTCTCTTTAATTTCAGAAGGAAATTCTTCATTTGTTTCCACTGCAATCATTTTTTCAACACCTTCTTTTTCATCATCACACTCTATTCACTCTCCTTCCTCAATCCCACCATCTTTCCCGGTTCTCTCCTTTTTTTTTTCCAACCCTTTCACATTTCCAAGGGAGATGAAGACATCCCAGTGGGAGTGGATAGGAATGTGGGAATGATGTGTTTGCGTACATGTGAGTGCGTGTGTGTGTGTGTGTGTGTGTGTGTGTGTGTGTGTACGTGTTCGAGTGTGTCAGAGTGCTTTATGACACACTCATCAGTAGATGAGAGGGAGGAAGTCTCCTCTGTAATCTACTCACACCGACCATCCTGCCCCATCTGTGCGAGCCTCCATAGATTTGCTCTTTCACACACTCATTTGCCCTTCTCTGCCTTTCACATTTTTCACGACCTCCCTCATTCGCTCCCCGCGCACTTCCTCCTCGACCTCTACTTATCAGTCTTTGTGTCTCTGATAACTCTCTCACTCTTGCTGAATCTTTGTATATCCCTCTCCTCTCCAAGTGTCAAACCCCGAGAAAGCTTTGAAGCCGGTTAGCATGCCGTCGAAACCTGTAAATTCTTAAACACATTTACAGCTGATAAGGTTGGCTTTCATCTGGCGAATGACTCATCACAATGTGTCAGCTGATATCATCAAATGCAAGATGAAATACAGTGTTATCACTCCTCTGCTGTTGTGCACATTCCTTTGTTTTTAATCATCCATGTTGGTTCATAAACCATGAATGGGAAAGAGGGAATTAAAGGGAGAAAGACGGAGAAAAGTATTTGACCTGTTAAGGACTTAAGGGTTGATTATAGGGCTAAACAAGACTCTGCCAGGCAGTAGCATACCGCCTTTGTCTCTGTCCCACCGAATCCTCTATCCTTGTCTCCAACACAGAGGACAGAATGAAGGAGGAAGAGAAAGAAAGGAGCAAGTATTTGAAGCCATAAACTTCCTTCAGCGCCCTCTTATGTCTCTATTCTCTCTGTTGTCTGTAGCCTTTTGTGTCTTTTTTAGTGCTGGTTTCTACAGGGGGGTGGGAGGCGGTGAGTGCTGCTGACCTGGAATAAGAGCTCATGAGAGTGTCATTAACCCGACATTAACCCTACGCTACCGAGGGCCGTGCAGAGCCTGAGCTCGACCGGTAAACAGGCAGGGATGTGGACACAAACATACACACACACTAATAAGATAAGGTGGAAGCTTGGATAGATATGTGTGGCATGTCTATGAGCATGTTCCCAATTTGCCTGTTTAGCAGCAGAGTGAATAGGCTGTAATCAGCTGCTTGAGACAAGTAAGAGAAAGTGAGAGTGTAAAGGATGGGGAAGGTTGACTGGGAGAGACAGCCAGGAAAAAAGACTGACAAGGAGCGAGAGATAAAGAGGTGAAGAGAGAAAAAGAGCGAGTGAGGAGGAGGGAGAGAAGCGGTGGGGAAGGTGCCCTTTGATTATTATCAGCATTGTCGGCATTTGCATATGCATTCTTCTGCTACCTAAAATGCAAATGCAGCTCTCTGCAAATCCAACTAAGAGCCTTGTCGTCACACTGTATGTGTGTGTGTGTGTGTGTGTATTCTCCTTGACCCTGTGTTATCTGTCATCATCCCTTGTTCGTTCCCAGCAGAAGGGTGGAGATGGAGGAAGTACCCCTGACTGCTCCAGTCTGACACCTGTCTCTGTGATGGATGGAGGGAGGGACAGACTGACGGATAGACGGACTGATTGATAGACTGTCACACGAGAGGGAGGGACACTATTAATCACAGGGGTCATGCCCTGTTAATTAAAACCCACAGAAACGCTGGAGGTAAACCGTGATTCTTATCTTTTCCCTACTGTATGTCTTCATTGAAAGGACAGCGCGCACCCCCAAAAAACCAAGCTCACATTCCTGCAGAGCTTGGTATCAAATTTTCATATCTTACATGCGCACTAGCTTCTCCCATCACTTTGCATTTAAAACCTTAGCAATGTGCTCAGTGGAAGCCACAGCTTTAAGTTTGTCTAAATTTAAATACTCACAAAAACTGGTGGTTTGAAGAGAAATGTGTGTGTGTGTGCCTGCCCAAAGCCAACAGTGCGAACATTAGCATGTGAAAGGGGCTCTACAACAATAACCCCCCTCCCCATCACACGCAGATCAACCCCCCCGCCCACCAGCAGCAGCACCCCCACCCCTGACCGTGGATCAGGGAGAAGAGTAGGAGAAGAGAAAGGAGGGATAATGAGAGCAAGACAGAAATGGAGAGCGGCGCTTGTTCCAATGCCAGGGAGCTACAGACAGACTGGTGGAGCTGGCAAACCTCCTCTACATTAAGAACAACCTGGGAGATGGAGACAATAGCACACACACACACACACTTTGATTTTGATGGTGGAATGCAAACATTCCCCCCACCTGGGTTTGGCTTGCTTCAGACAATCACTTGTGCCATTCCTTTCCCTGCTTTGTCACCTGCCATATGTGCACATAAACACACACACAAACACACACACTCCTCCTCCCTCTCTGTTTGCCCCACCACACTCCTCTCTAGGCATTCCTGGGCAGGCCTCCAAACTGTGAGTATATGGGAGGGAGGGCTTTGTTAGGCAGAAAATCAGAGATACAGTACACACACATGTACAATCGTGCACACACACACACACACACACACACACATACACACACTCACTAAATCAGCAACCCAACATTTCCAGAGTCCAGAAATGCGATGCAATAATTAGAGGGACTGAATACAGCGATTACGCACTCTTTCTATCATCCGCTCACTCTTTCTCTCTGCCTCCCTCTTCTCCCTCTTTTCATCCCTCTCGTCCAAACGCTTTCTGCTGTTGACGAGACACTGCAGGTGCGTGTGTAAAGGAAAAAAGAACCATGAAATCTCTCTGGATGCAGGAAACACACACACACACACAGAAACATTCCAACCTTCCCAGGCAGTGAGCAGAATTGAGCAGAATCAGACAACAGAAAAAGGCCAGTGTAGAGACAGTGAAACAAAAAGCAGAAGGCTCCTCTTTCATTCCGCCTCTCCGACCGTTCACATTTCAAATTCTCTCTGTTGTTTCTCCTCTTTCTGCCTCTTGTCTCTCCTCCCTCGTTTCCGATCCTCCCAGACGGATCCCAGCTGTCAAACTTTTGACATCTTCATCTACCTCGGTCATGACCCTGCACTCCGCAGCTAAACTCTCTCTGTGTGTGTGTGTGGCTGTCAGTCAGAGTTTTTGACGTCTTTATCAGGCTCAGTCATGACCTCGATCTTAACCACAGGTTGTGAAAAGAGGGGGAGTTCCCTCTCTCTTGTGTTTCTCTACTCGTCCCCTTTGCACCCAATGACGAACCCCCAGCGGGGGAGGGGCAGCTCTGTATTGATGCCTTCTGCTGTCAGTGGCCTTCTTTCAATCCCCCTCTCACCCCATTCAACATCTAATCCCTTCTTCCTCTCCATAGCTTCTCCTCTCATCATCTCCATCCTCCCTAGTTTGTGTCAAGACTGAAAATGAACTTTTCACATTTCACCACTTTAGCTAAGTCTACTCTTGTTTCAGTTCAATTCAACAGGAGTTTTTGGGAATGCTTAAGTGCATCAGAAAAGCAAAAGCATAAGGTAGACAGTAAAGATATTTACACAAAAGCAAAGTGTAGTTGTTGCACCAGGACCCTCAGTGTTAACATTTGCTGTAAATAACAATCTATCTAAGATATATGATTATATATATATCAGGCAGACATTCATAACAGACAAGAATGTGCGTCGAGAGTTAGATGAGAAGATTGTTACCTCTCTCATATCTGTCCGTTACATGGCAAGCCAGGAGAAGGTTAGCTTAGCTTAGCATAAAGACTGGAAACAGGGGGAAACAGCTAGCCTGGCTCTGTTCAAAAGTTGAAAAAAAATCTGCCTACCAGCACCACTAAAGCTCATTAATTAACTTGTTATGTCTTGTTTCTGTAATATGTACAAAAACCAAAGTGAAGAAACAACGAGGGGTTATGTGAGGGACTGGAGCTGTGACATCTCTTCATCTAACTCTTGGCAGAAAGCGAATAAGCGTATTTGCCAAAATGTTTAACTCTTTCTTTAAGCTATTGGTGCACAAAGTGAGGATATGAAGATTTCTTTTTTTGCCCTGCATTGTTCGTAATCCCAGGTGTCTCTGTCCAAGCTATATCCACTCCGTTTCTGTCTATCTGTCTTTGCCCGTGTCTGTTATATTGACTGAGTGAAGGCACGCGAGTCTAGAAGATCCAGAAACCTTTTGACATCAGTGACGGGAGGAGAGACAGATCGTCTAAATCTCCTTTCAAATCCATCTGCCTTTTCCCTGCATCCCGCTCTGCCCTCCCTCTCTCTTTCTCTGCGAATCTTGAACTTAAAATGGGAGAAGCTTTAAGGCGTCTATCCAATACTGCAGGGTCAGAGTTTTCAACGAGCAGCATTCGGTATTCATCCAGACTTTGATGGATTTCCACTGAGGCAGCTGAGCCCGGCCAACAACCTGACAGCCAGTGAGAGCGGGGAGATGGAGAAGAGAGCAGTAGATAGATAGATGGCAGTTCACATCTGCTGGAGGTTCAACAGAGTCAAGGGTCTCTCCTAAATCTAGTTGAGGAGGAACATCTTTCAGGCCTCAGGGACCACCCCGCAAACCTCCTCTTCTTTTCAGAAGGAACAAACGGGGCAAGCGAGGTGAAAGTTTTAGAGAATGTTTGTCACACAGAGATTTTTGGCTACTGCTGTTCTTATTGCAAAGGGGAAAAAAAGTCCCGTTTTTCCCCTCTTTATCCAACTGGCACCAACTGCATCCCTCTCTTTATGTCCATCTCCATCTCTTTCTCTATCTCAGCGTCTTTTCTCTTTGAATTATGGGTCTGTTTGTTATACAATTAGCCTGCTGGGATAGGCTTCATAAATAAAACTGAGGGAGCAGATCAGTGAGTCGCTCTCCCTTTTCTCTATTGGTCTCTATCCATCTGTGTTGTGTGTGTGTGTGTGTGTGTGTGTGTGTGTGTGTTGTGTATGTGTCTGAATAGGGGGTGTGAGGCCATGTTGTAAAAGTGTCTCCACCGAGTCTGTTGTCCCCCGTTCACCCCGCTTTCTCACACAAACACGCACATTTAGTAGTCTTCACTATCACAACAGTCACTTCCAAACATTACACGTCATCCACGCCACATGTATGTTGGTGAGAGGTGTGAACAGCTTGCATATTTGTTACCGTAAAGTTCAGACCAGATTTGTAAGTGATAGAAAGACATTTTTGTCCAGATGGCTGTTGTTATGTCAGCACACCTCACACTGAGACCTGAGAGCTTCAAGTGATACTGCAGGACTTTACAAAAAAACACTTTACATATCAGATTTATTAAAAGATATCAGATAAACTTATTAGATCGAGGATATTGAAGTTTTATGACATGATGGTGTATCCAAACTCAGTATTATAATGTGATTACTGTCAGTTGTTGGGGGTTACTTTTCAAAAGAAGCTGAAAGTACAGACTCTACAACAAAATTCCTTCCAGTTTTTTTATTAAAAATGTAATGATTGTTACTATCTCCTAGTAGTAACTAGTACAGATCAATATTTTAAAGGAACAGTTTGACATCTTGGGAAATGCGCTTATTTACTTTCTTGCAAGAAAGATGAGAAGATCAATACATATTCTCATGACTGAAAAATTAGGCTGCAGTCAGGAGACAGTTAGCTTAGCTGGGCACAAAGACTGGAAACAGGGGGAAACTGTTAGCCTGGCTCTGTCCAAAGGTAACAAAATCTGCCCACCAACCCCCTAAAGCTCACTAATTAACACATTACATCCATTTTGTTCAATCCATTCAAAAACGCAGCGTTTCCCCCTGTTTCCAGTCTTTGTGTTAAGCTAAGCTAACCATCTCATCAGCTAACCATCAAGTTCATATTGAACGGACAGATATGATTGTGATATCAATCTTCTCATCTAAGTCTTGACAAGAAATCAAATAAGTGTATTTCCCAACATGTTTAATTATTCCTTTAAAGCATCTGAGTTGGTGCTGTTGTCAAAAAATCTGCCATCAAAAATCCAAACGCCGATTCCCTTCGAATATGTTTGACTATTCAATAAATACATAGCTACTTTTAGCCATTAACAAAGTGTAATCTTTTACTGCAACTTTAATGGATTCAAATTTGTAAAGTAGTCTTGTATTGCTAACCTATCTTCAAACTACATTTGCCCAGAAGTAATGTCTGATACAACTCCCTATCATGGAAAAAACACCCACACTGATTATCTTGTTGTGATGTTGAGGCACATACTGCATGCTTAAACTCATGTGAGTATGCCCTTTAAGACAATAATAATAATGAAATCAATCCACAGAATAATCAAGCAGGTGTTAATACAATAATAATTAATACACAAGCAATCTTTGTCACTGTTTTCCATCATTAGCTTGTTAACTCGAGCACTAATGATTGTTACTCATAGAGACATGGGACTCAGAAGTGGCAACACAAGGGGAGCGGAGAGCTAATAGCCTGAGTCCAATACGGATGAGTCAGACCATCACAAAAACAAACAATAACAAATTGTGCTACGGTTGCTCTGTTGCACCCAGCATCACTTGCCTTTACATGTGCCACCCTTCTCTTGATACCCTGGGTTGCAGAGACATCCACCGATAGGAACCAGCCACTCTCCATCAGCACCGCAGTACATTTTAGGCTCCTCTCTCTCTTCTGATTGGTTGACACAAGACCCCCTGACCTCCACTAAAGAAGACGTGTCAGCCCCGGTAACGGTGTCGGGAAAAGTTGCCAGGTTACGGATGGTGAGCGGGCAGGTTTTGTAGAAAACTCTAACGGAAACCAAAGCGATGCAGGCACCAACATCCTGAAAGGCCAGGTAGAAACCCTTCCGGGTCGTGACCTTTACGTCTCGCACCTCAGTGTTCAGTTTCATGATGCGGTCACCAACGTCCACCTGGATGGAAAGAGAATGGAGTTACATTAATGAAATGTGCAGTAAACTGTGTCAGCCCTTATTAATTCAACTTGCTTGTTAAAGGGGGAGATGCTATTGAACCATGACCGATCTTCACATTTTCAGCATTTGGCTCTCATCCAGATTGACTTCTATTGATTGCAAAGGTAAAATAAGCTGTAATGCCTACAATGCTAAAATCCAAAGTAATTTTGGTAAAGACTAAGCAAAGGCCCCTTGCCAACATTTCTGTGACGGCAGAATGGACATCCAAGATAAAAGTGCTTGTAAAACAAATAAAAAAATCACAGCTTAGTGCCCACAGGGGGTTTTATTTTCAAGATAAGAGCAAATTAAAGTGAGCGGAGGAGGGAGGATAAAGAACTCAAAGTCTGACTCAGTTGTTTAGTGTTACCTGGGTGAAGCTCTCGTCTGCTGCAACAGTGTCCACCTTAATGAAGCTGCTCTCTTTGATGTAGCTCTCTCTGTCTTCGTTTGACTCGTGGTAGTACAGATTGAATGTCTCCTACAAGACAAAAGGGACAGGAAAAAGTCAGACTGAGGCGTCTATTTATCATCATCAGCACTCATCTTTTCTCTTAATATGATAATGAGTCAAAGGGGGGTTTGTGCTTGAATAACCAGCAGCTGTAATATATAATACAGCTCCATTAGCAGCAGCCTGTCCATTAACTAATTAGCATATAAGTTGACATGTTAAAGAAGTCAAGCCTTTGTCAGAAATCCAGCCCGTCATCTAATTTGTTAAAAACTTTCTACTGCGCCCAAATCACACAAAGACCATTATGCTCTGTCAAGACATTAGAAGTATGTTTTCTTGTACCTTGCAGGTGCCGGTGACCCCTGGCAGGCTATTACAATCTCTCAGGGTGAACTTGACTTCAACGTAGACCCGCTGAGCGCCGGACCGAGGGATCCAGTCCGTCCTCAACCAGTTGTTTTGATTGGGTTCTAAGACATTGCACACCTGGTACGTTCTTATGGGGATGTTTTTCTCATCCATAATACTCACCTCTTCCCACTGCAAACAAAGAACACATAATTGTATTACTACACTTATGAGGGTGTCCACTGATTACACAATGTGTATACATTACATTACAGGCCACCATTTTACAATATGTATCATAAATATTTAGATTGATTTCCTACTTTCCAGGCACCCTGGTTTCAATAATGGCAACAGTATGAAAATCTATTTGTAGAGACTTGAAACATCTTTAACAGATGCTCTAACAAAGTGATCAATAATCAAATGCCAAAGTAAAAGCTAATTGTCGTGGGGTAAAGCAGTTAAGAGCAGGTCAAAAGTTTTTCTTATTCAATAAACTTTGACATCTAAAACGTAATAAATAGCTGCCAAGTAGCAACGCTTTTAAATGATGTTGTGAAAAGGATAATGAGAATGTGGAAGCATCTTGGATTTAAAGGGTTGCTGACTCTCAAGTTTTAGATGCCAGAGTTTCCAACAACTACTTGAATGCACCAACAAGTATAAGGGTGTTCAAAACAGTCCCTGGTGGCAGCTGCAAATGATGCAATTTTGACAAAAGATAAATGTGGCTAAATGCTTACTGTGCTGATTCAGCAAGGTTAAAGTCTCTGAAAGTTGATTTTCATATTGCACTGGCATGAACTGAAACCAATTGCATAACATTGTTTAACAAGTTTAACTCTGAACTTAACAAACTCTAATCTAGTAGACACAAGGTTTAACACAGAAATACCCTCACAGATGTGATGACCAGAAAAACATGCCCATAGTGGAGAACTTTTGTTGTTCTATCCAATTTTGATTCTCATAAATACAGAAAAACAAGATCAAATACATTTCAGATGCTGGGGCACATCCTCTAATTCACTGCTGTCATTTGAAACCTCACTGGCGAACATTCATTCTTGCATCAATATTCTGCAGTGGACAGTGGTTCAGATTTGCGACTCCAAGGTTTTTACAGGCACATTTCCATACAAGTGAAGCAGGCTTCACTGCACCATCCATCTCAATAGAGCCGACTATTTGCCTTGTACTGTGACCCTTCAAATGACCGCTGAGCCTCCCAACTCCAAATTGGCTTTTTATTGCCACTGAATAATAATCTGCTCTAGTTAGAGCTGTATACACACTAAATGCGGCGTGTCGAAAGAGAGAAAAAGAGAGGGAGAGTCAGAGAATGTCAGAATGTGTGTGTGTGTGTGTGTGTGTGTGTGTGTGTGTGTGTGTTGGGGGGGTCCTGTGTGTGAGTGTGTGTCTAATTGAGCCTGATCAATATGTCATCAGGGCTGATCTTATTGGCCGATGTCAGCTTATTACAGATATATTGATAAATTAATATTGGTGTGTATGTTGGAAGATATGCAAAAAGAAACTGCAATGCAGTAAATGTTTCATAGGCTTCATTTTCATTTACAATTGAAACTTTTCGTGATTCAAGTTCATTAAAGTTTAACGTTTAAACATTGGCTGACATATCATTATCAGATTTTTATTATTCTCAAATATCAACATCAGTATCTGCCTCAAAAATCCAGCATCCGTCCGGCTCTTTAGCCTTTAACTGTGCACTGCTGTAAGTACAGTATGTGAACGTAAGCGCGTATACGCATTACGAGAGCATGAGCACATGGTCACGTCTTTGCGTGTGGTGTGTGTTTTTGTATGTTTATATGTGTGTCTTTGCAGGGTATGTGTGTATTGAGGAAGAGGGCTGTTAAAAAGCTGCCATAGGGTATAATGCCTCCTTGTCTCTTTTGGAGTCTTTGTCAGCAGACAGAAATCACAGCTGTCAGAGGGGGAAAAAACTTTGCACTTGCCCCAACCATACAGAGATGGTGTTTTGTGTGTATGTGTGTGTGTAGCTAAGGGATGCGGAAGGTGGGGGGTGCCTATAATCAAAAGCTCAGTGCGTGCAGACCAGGACCCCGTCAATCAAGCAGCATGTGAGAGAACGAAAGCATGGTGACCGAAGAAATAAGAGTCAAGTTCACCAATAACTCTTAAACCAACAAAGAGGTGAGAGAGGCACAGAGGAAAAGGGAGAGACAGAGGAAGAGGAAGGACACAAAGATGGCAGATCACAATGTACCAACAACAAAAAGTATAAAAACATGAGAGGATATAATATAAAATAGATATTTCCAGGATTCATTCTGGCAACTGCATGGTAGTAAAAATCCCTAAAAACTGACACCCACCACCAAGCTGGTTTATGCCTTTCTGCGTGCCAAACATAACGCCAGCAATCTCATATTAGCACTTAGGCTTGAACAACAGCACATTTCAAAATCTGTGGGATGATTCTTTACAGTTTCCAGACCAAGTGTGTGCAAGTGTGTGTGTGTGTGTGTGTGTGTGAGTGTGTTTTCCAAAGAGAGAACAGGTTGTAAACTGTGTATCTGTATAATAAAAAAAAAGAGCTCCCACTCACCCCTCCCTCTGAAGGACTGGCTGCCCATTTCAGCTCTCCTGGCACTGTCCTGGTATCCAGCAGGGTCACTAAAACGCACACACATGCAGGTGGTTTAAGGGCAAGCAGCCTACATTGCTTCAATACAATACATAAATATATACAATTCTTTAGCAGTGAGAAATAAGTTACATTTTTTTTCACTTGGAAGACTTTACCACACCACAAGATCACCACTAAATACATGACTACTGAGCCTGGGACAACTACTGAATTAGCAGGACGTTTACCTCAGTTGATTTGCTATAGGCCTAGTATATAAATACTTTTAATGATACATGTCATTTCCATTAAATAAGAGTATATAAAGAGTCTACATAATTTCAAATTGTATTGATTTAATGGTGTCAAGCCTTATTTATGCATAAAGGAACGACCCGAAAGTGTGAGTTTGGAGAACTGTACACTACAGTGAGCGCTACAGTGGCCATATCATGTCGAAATATCCAAGAAACAAAAGATTTTCGAGACAGAACTGGACATACAACATGCAGCTAAACTCCTTGGGGGCACAACAAACCAGGAAAAATAACAACAATGGCATTTTTCCATTATCCAACTTTTTTGGCTGTTCAAGTTGTATGCATATATATTCGCCCTGGTCTTTACCATCCCAGTACGACGCACGGAGCGCACGCAGCGGCGTGCAGGAGCGGAAAACCCTAATGTGTCACACAGCTCGGACGATTCCCTCCTCACTTACCTTCGTTGGGTGGATAAATCCTCGTCCTCGAACTTGAAACTAGTGTTATTATCCAGATGAACGTAGACAATATTCGCCATAAATTTGCAGCCATGTGTGCAGTGTGAAAGCGTGTGTGTTCCCCGTTGGCTCTGCGCGCTGGCTGAAGCGGCTCCATCCCGGTGGGAAAAGTGTGTGTGAATGAACCCAAGTGTGAAAGCGAGTTGGATGCAGCAGCGGATACTGGGGCGGTCTCTTACACTCAGATGCTTCCCTCAATGGTAATTCAAATGACATGAGCCAAATGACACACGGTAATGTAGTCCATATCAGCATCAGTGTATCATCTCTACAGTCTGTCTAAAAAGATGAGTGAACACACTGAAATGGGCTTTGGAAATAGTGGATATAATTTGGTAGATTTAGGCTATATGTAGGATCCACTGATTAAAACAGGGGACCCCGAGAAGTAGTCTAATAGCACTCTTCCCTGCTTATTAACTGACTGTAATAAATAAATCACTTTAAATTCACAAAGTAATGGTGACACTTCTCCTTAATTTTCCCGGGAGCTGGACAGTCGCAGGTGGGGCCAGTTAGGACCCCACTAATCTAAGGTAAATAATAGATACAGTTAACAAATGCACATCTCCTTTAGATAGTCGGCGTCGCAGCACGTCAGAAGTGACATTTAGCAGTGATAGCCTAACTCTGAAGGGTGCCAGCAGGCATGGGGTCATAAACGTCACATCTTCATGTTTTTTTTTAAATGGACACAGCCTGTCACATGAATACCAAAACATGAATGTGTCACAATTTCCTGATAAAGGGCTGAATTGCTTGAATTTGGCCGCCTCCATGGCACCTGAGGTTGTTGGAAGTTCTTTGTCCCGAGGAGCATAACACTGAAGCGTGTGACTACAGCGCCACCTGTTGATGGTTGTTGGGTGGAGGAGGAGGAGAAATCCAATGAATGCTCAGGGATCTTTCATAGGAGGCTGATATTTTAAGGCTAATATGAGGATAAGCAGCTTCAATCATCCCCCCCACCATCTGTCAGCTGCAGTTTTTTATCATTTTCATCTAAAAATCCCCACAAGTAAGGACATAATAAAGAAACAGGAGCACAAATGTTCTTTTAATAATAAGGGAGTTATAAAGAAAAAGGCACAGACCTTGTGTAGAAGTGTGGTGGAGCAAACAAAGAGCAGGCTCATGACCCGTCCTCCTACACTCTCCCTCTCTCAAAGACTCTGGTGAACAATCACTCTCGATGGAGGCACAGCTTGAAGAAGTAAATACTTTCATTTACACTGATCCAGTGGAGCTTTCCACTATCTGTTGTACATTTTAACCACACAAAAGGTGAAACAGAGATGTGCTCCACTTTGTTTAGTCCTTGTTTAACATGTACATAGGTAAGTTCTGATCATCTCTGTAGAAACTGACCAACAAAGAGCACTGAATCATAAGTGTTTGGCAGATTGTAAGGCGAGTGCTTTAAATAGGGAACTGTATGTGTGAGGGCATGTGTAACTGTGTGTGCGCCTACATTTGCATGTATGCGCTTGTGTGAGTCTCCATCTCGGCCAGTCTCCATCTCGCTTTGTGTCTTCACAGTTGCTACGCCGAAACCATCTCGATCCCCTGTAAGGCATCATAATGGACCCAGGAAGAGCATCTGGCGCTTTGAGACGCCAAAAACGATCTCCCCGCTTCGACTTGCCACTCTTCCCCCATCCACCATAATACCTTTTTCACGTTTCATTCTCCCCCAGCGCCACGACAGACTGCGCAATCACAAAGACCCAATTAGCCGAGAGGGGATCACGATTTCGCTTGGGAAGCGATGGGCCAATCGCATCAAGCGGCGTACGACAAGGGCCAATGGGGCAGCGGCGTAGGTGGGTGGGACATGGCTGTGGGGTGGAGGTGACACAGTGACATGGATGGAGAACAATCCGTTGTTTCTGGTCATTTGTGTCACCGAAGTTTTGATTGATGACCGTCGGGATGTTTTTCCCACTCTCCCCTGAGATTCCCAGCTCTCTGGAGGGGGTTTCAACAACGGGCCCCCAGCCTCAAACCCACACTTTAAGTTTGGCCCTTAGCCCTACGCCGCACAAACACACATCTACACACACAGAAACACACATGCACACTTACTTTTTGTTCCATTTGGGGCTCCAGATGGCTGCTGCCCACACATCTGTATTGTAAAGCACTAAATATAGACCCCTGTGTCTGTTTTTGCTTGTATATGTGCACATGTGAACCTGCCTTCATACGCAGTACAGTATCTTCAAGTGTCTTATAGTGATGCAGGGAACGGAAGGGACAGGAAGAAATAAAGCAAAGTACATACAAAGTAACCAAATGTAAATGCGTGCATGGGTGCGAGAGTGTAAAGAGAAAAGCCCGAGGGACGGTAGGTGTGTGGGCGGCTGAGAGAGATGAACAAAAGAAGCAGAGAAGAGAGATGAGTAGCAGCGCACTGCCAGTGAAGATTTGATTGGGTGGGTGGTGGTGAAGGAGGAGGAGGGGGAGGGGGAGGGGGGGTGTTGGGTGGTGAAAAAGGATCTTCCCTCAAAGCCTCGCTAAGATATTCCTGGAGCGAGTGAGGGTTTCATTTGGCTTGCAGTCCTACACAGAGTGCTTACATCGTACTGGGAGCTAAAACCATTTAATATTCATACGACTAGACTGATATTCGCTGGGTTATATGACAGATAATAGTCCGATTTTCTAAATCTGTACGGTGTGAGTTTGTGTAGTTGAACTCCTCGGGTCGACAAAGAGACATTAGCATGTCAGAGGCATTTCGTTAGTACCCACTTGTCTCCATAACAGCTGCTAGTCGGGCAAATTACTCAACTCATGTGTGTATGTGCGTGTGGATGTGCGTCCGTGTTTATGCACGCGTTTGTTCAGTATAAACAAAGGAAGAGGCGAACAGAAGGTTCCATCAAAAACACCAAAAACACCAAAACTGTGCGTGTGTGTGTATGTGCCGTGTATCATGTGCTCACTTTGATTATTGAGGAAATCTCCATCAGCATCTTGCTCTGGAGCATATATATATATGTGTGTGTGTGTGTGTGTGTGTGTGTGTGGGTGTGTGTGTGTGCATGTGGAGTGTGTTTGTGTGGCATGTTTGTGTGTTATTGCATAAACATGGTGTCAGAGTGATGAGATGTTCTCTCCATCCATCTGTTCTGCTGGCATTTACATCTTCAGAGGGCGACAATAGAGGAGAGACAGAAAGAAGGACGGGGATGAACAGCTGAGGGAAGAGATTTTACGATAATGTTGGTTTTGTCTGCCAGTCAAAAGAGCAATAACACACTCTCAGCTCACCTGTGGAGCTCTGAGGCTGTGTTCCGACGTGATCTTTTAACATGTCTGAGGGTTTCTAAGTATCTGTGAGAGGATGTGTAAGAGTGAGTCTTCCTGGGGATGTGGTTATGAGACTCTGCCTGTGTATGATGTGCCTTTGTGGGCTGTGTGTTTGAGAGACAGAGAGAAATCTCATTGTTCTGTTCCTCCTTATCTGCCGTCTCGGTGGAGAGCCCGTGCTGTATCCCCCCTCAGCGATGTGACCCGGCTGTGATACCACTCGCCCTCGTCTCCGCAGATAACAGACCACCCTAAAAATACTCCTCTTCCTACCACTCTACCAATCTTCCCCTCTGTTCTCCTCACCTCTTTTGGCTCACTGTATCCTCCGGAGTATCCGTGGCCAAGAGTAAGCTCTGCCAGACTAAAATACCTCTGGGCGCTTCCTAATGTCACAGAGGTCCTTTAATTCTATATTTTCCCCTCTTTTCATCTTCTGCTACTCATTCTGTTGGAGGCAGTGGATGTTACAGTGTCGGCTTGAACAACAGAAGTGTAACTCAGACTGTTACATCAAAAGTTTTCTTATAATTTTCCACAATAATTCCTCATCCCCCCTGCAGCTACTTCAGTCACCCACACTCTGGACACACGGGGCAGATGGGATGTAGGAGGAGACGGTGAGGACAGAATCTGCCGGCCTCACATAATTATACATCAAGTAATTTACCATAACTCCTCAATAAAATATTGAAGAGTGCATTGTTTTCCGTGCCTCACGGGTTTGACAGTCTGGAACAGTGCTAATTATGATAAACTAGGCATTTTTTTGAAGATCATGCCACAGCCAAGTGCTTTGAGAGCTTTATCATCTCCCTGCTGCCTCCCTCGCTGCCTAAACTCTCCTCTGTTGTGTGAAGTGCTTTTAAGGATACTGACAATGACCTATTCTGTAGTTTTGAGGAAGTTTCTTGCTAATTTAAAACGCTTTCATTCCAAGCTCCTTTGCCACATTTGACGTTCGAGGTTAGAAAGCTGTCGTTTTTGTTCTCTTTGTTTGTGCCTATGTGTGTGTGTGCGTGCGTGTGTGTGTGTGTGTGTGTGTGTGTGTGTGTGTGTGTATCCTCGCCTTTCTTTTGGCCCAAACCCACGCAGGTGACCAGCGGGGCCTTGCGTGGGTGGACAACTCAATGGTGACCCCCTCTCTTTACCCTCACCCTCCCTCCTCTCCCCTCCCCTTCTCTCTTTTCTTGCCCTCCGTCCACCAGTATGAGTCCAAAAAGAAGGAGAGGGGCCGAGGAGGAGAAAAAGTCTGTTTCACACCCACCCTCAAGCAAACACACTGGCCAAAATTGCAATCGCCAAACAGCATAATAACAAAATGTTATTAGAATGCATGTTTGCCTTTGATCATGAAGTAGTAGCTTCTGTAAAGATGAGAGGCAAAGCATGAGAGGAGGTTGTGAAGTAGTGCTCAAACAATTAGCTGATTAATGGATTAATCAGTAAAGAGTCACATTAATCAATTTGATAAGGGATTAACCGTAAACTGCACTAATCAATATTTTTCTATTAAGAATGGGTGTATTAAGAATGGGTCGCTTGTAGTGACGAACCGGCAGAGAAATATCACCCAGCTCTGCAGGTCTACGGAGCGTTTTGAACGAATGCTAATGAGGCTCTGTGTCTGCTGGATTTGTAATAGGCAAGTGTTTGCTAACACATTAGCCAATCAAGTTGATATGGTGCTAATTTGTCAGACTGGCCAAAAAAAGAATCAATTACTTCTTTAAGTCATTTAAAAAGTTAAAGCAATAAACTTTCTCTGGATATGGCATCTCAGATGTCAGGATTTGCTGCTTTTCTCTTTTTCAAAGCACAACAAACTGAATATCTGTGGGAAAAAAAACACTTATCACTTTGGTAACTTGTGATATGCATGTCAGGCATGAATTATTTTCAGACATTTTTTGGACTGAATTATTTAGGACTGCAACTAATGATTATTTTCATCATTAGTTCATCTGCCAGTTATTTTCCAAGATGACATTTTCAAATTGCTTGTTTGGACCAACAGTCCAAGAAATATTGATTTGCGGTTATATAAAACGGAGAAAAGCAGCGAATCTTCACATTGAAGAAGCTGAAACTGAATCTTTGGCATTCTGCTTAAAAAATTACTCAAAGGATTAATAGATTATCAAAGTCTGTTGATTGACTAATTGTTCTACAATGATTAATCATATGATCAAAAACAGTAAATTATACAATAATGAGAATAATCAATTGAAGTAGGGCTGTAACCTCACAGGAAAGTGTGTCTCTGTGTGTGTTTGTGTCTTTCATTAAGGAAGACAAGATGATGATAAGAGGATTAGCAGGGATTAGGGATCAAACCAGACTATTGTCCAGTTTATCACGTTATCTAGTATATCAGTAGTCGCAATAGGTCACACAAACACACAGAAAGAGGATGAATTAGAAGTCAGGATTATAAACTGCCCCTGAATTTGTGAAAACAACACTGTGTGTGACATGATTTGTGCTTGAATAGTATTCGCTGTGGGGGAGAATGTTTAGGTATCGCTTTTGAACTGTTTAATTTACTGCTTCTTTGTTGTTGAATGACTTTGGTGTATAGCAGTGCTGAAACCATCTTATTCTACAGTTTGAGAAATAAAAAGCCTGATTTGCATTTCACATGTGACCAGCAATCCCTATTGTTGTTATGACAGATATTCAGTTTGTGTGGGACATTCACTTTACATCCATTTATCATGTCTTGTTTGACATCCATCAGTGGCCCATACCAACACTGCCCCCTTATGGGTGAAGGTAGAAAAAAAACTGCTTTTGGACACCATCAAACATGGCATGAGTTTGTCTGATGTGCTAAATTGAGATGTGTGGGCCTGACTGCCAAGTGGGAGGACAGAGGAGGTTTCAAGGAGGACGCAAGTTGGGCTCTGAAACTGTCACGACATGACAAAGCTCAGAACAGTCAGAGCTCATTCAGGCTGACAGACAAAACAATACTGAAGTGTAACTACATACGCTTAATATCAATATAGACTTGACATAAATATTCTAATCTGACTGAAATCTATCAGCACAGAAAAAATAATACAGGTAACAGGGTGTGTTTTCTTAAGAGTTATTCCCATAGAAAGACATCCATTATATAGCAGGAATAAATTGTCAATTCAGCTCATTTCTTTCCCGTTTAATTAATTCTAGTGGGGATTCCTGTATACTCAAAGATGCATTGATTTTAAGGGAGAAAAGTTACTATGAAGTTGAGTCACTTAATGTCTAGGGGCACAGGAGATGAAAAATCAACTCATTTCTGGCATATACACACCAATTAATCATAGCTACGGCTCATGTGGTGAGACTTGGGAGGCTCATTCAACTGGCAAGAAGGCCTCCATGCTATGACACCAAGCATCTGCGTTTCTGAAGTGGCCTTGAGCAAGACACACTGAATCCCTGTCAGCTATAGTGGTCCTAATCTGTTGCTGACCTTCACACTCTCGATTTCCCTGTGAAAAGGGCAACAACAAAAAAAAACCAGATTCCTGGGATCAGTTGAGTATCCCTCTGAATAGCGTACAAAGAAAGTCGTTTGACACAGTTTAGTTTTAGTGTTTAGGTATTGCCTGGCAAAGTATCTAGATGCAATCACATACTGTATGTAGTTTAAATGGGATAACAGAAACCTCATGGTGACTGTACAGCATTCACAAATTCAGTATTTTACTGCGCATGAGGTGTTGACTAGACATTTACAGCTTGTGCATGTAGTTTTTGAGATGTACAGTACGCTATAGTGAGTTTACAACTTGAAGATGTTGTGCCTATCTAGGTCAGCTGAGCTAGATTTGGAGTTGTCAGCTTTCTGCAGACTAAATAGGTCATGCTAACGAGGAGGAGGGGTTTTGACAAGCCTCTCATACTCCATCAGTTCTCACCGCAAAACAATCTCAAGATTGCTGATTATGTACAACACCATGACTCCAGCTTTAAGTTACAATGTCGAATTATGACAATGTATATTGTCATTTTTGTCAATACTAGAAAATATATGAAGCAAGAGAAGGGCAATATTTTGTGTAACAAATTCCATTTAAGCGTAATTATGTATGCATATGCACTGAGAGTTAAATATGCAGCAATAGCTTTGGAGAAATCTAAATGAAGCGAAGAATGTGCGACGATTAGAATCTGCGCTGCTGTATTATGAAGAACTTCACAGCATGATTATTAACCCAGAAAGCATAAATATAAATGAGAGCCCAAGGAGACAATATGAACCTAATGCATCAGTACACCAGTTCCACAGTGATACTCTCACAGGCCCACATACCCACATAAAGAAATCTAGGTGTTGCATAATGGCACAGTAGAGGCTTAATTTGTGATCAAAGTGCAATGTCTGCAACTTTGGCTGCCATGATGCAATATTGGGCTTCCTGTCCTCAATTTAGGAGCCACAGGTTAGAAAAAAATATGAGTAGTACCATAAGTATATATATATGTGCAGAGGTTGTGTATTCAGTAAGTTCTCTGCTGGTTCTTCGTACTATGAACATGGCTCCCAGAGGTATGATCACCGTGACAACCGTTCTCCTCTGCTTCATACTGGGACTGCTCAGTCCAGCTCCAGCTGCCCGTAAGTCTATTTCATCACATTTGACTACTTGTCAATCAGATTAAAATAGAGTAGATATTACATTAGGACTATGAGCTGAACTGATCAGTTAATAATGTGGTGTGCATTTGTGTGTGTGTTTGCAGTGGGTTCCCATATGGGCAAAGCCTGTTGTACAAGATACAATAGGAAGCCAGTACCCTTTCAGCGTATAAGGGGCTACAGAGAACAAACCACCAAGGAAAACTGCCGCATCGAGGCGATCATGTAAGACTCTCTCCTATAAAACCATCAAATCTCCAACCCTGCCTGAATCGCTGACTATGATATTTGAATATCATGGTCATAGCATGTCAAACCTTGACGAGAGGGTTGGTGAAGAGTAACTGATGCATTGATTGGATTTATTCCAAAATATTGTTTTGTGGAAAGCAGCACTAATGTTGTTTCAGCAGAATTTCTTGCCATAAAAATAAGCCATTTGATCTGATGTACCACAACAGTTTGCTGTCAAAACTGTCTGTATTGCATAACTCTAAGCAGGCAGCTGTTTGGTCTGCTCCATATCTCCATAAATTATTATAAATTATTTGTAGAAAGCTGTCTAACTTTTAAGATTGGCAAAATCCAGTTACATAATAAATCTGGGTATCAAACCTCCAATATATTTTTTGTACTGACCACTATGTGTCAAAAAGTGCCAAGTACAGAAAGCTGGTACTGAATACTTGGTCAGATTGATCAGATATTTCATTATAAATCATATAATTTGAGACTTTATTTTATTTCAAGTTCCTGCAAGGCTACATTGTGTTACTGTAAGGTAAAATAAAACACTGATGCATTTGATAAACTTATTTTGTTAAAAAGAAAAAAATGTTTTTGTAGAAAAACATGTTAATATTCCTCAAAATATGTTATCAGCGTTTTAGTACTAGAACTCAGGTGTCAAGTAAGCACCATTATCAAAAAATGATACCTATACTATACACTGAACTACAATATAGTGCTCTCTATGTGTGTCTGATCATTTGTCTCACTATTGTAGTTTCTACACGGTTAAGAAGAATGAGATTTGTGCAACACGGAAGGATGAGTGGGTGAGGAAAACTCTGGAATTACTCAGGTATGAGACTCCTACTCACTTTTAAATACCAACTAGATTCAGATAAGACATGGACTTTAAAATCAGGACGAGGTTTTCTTTTGTTTGAGTAACAACTCTTCTCTCCTTTATAGTTCAAAACTGAAGAAGATGTCTGCTGCAGGTGAAACCCAGATGAGGAAAAAAGCAAACCCTTCATTTAATGATGGAAGTGGATCTTTCTTCAGTACCACAGAAATCTTCCCAAACAGCACTGAAAGCTTTTATTAGCAAAAACCAGGTTGTGGCCTTGGAGATTTGGAACTAAAGAATTTTTGTTATAGAAATGCCAATTTGAGGGAATGTTTGAGAGAAATTGAACCTACTGTAATCCAGTCATGTTGGGGATATTATCTCTGAAACAGTGAAGAAATGCTAGTTGCTTGACTTGCTAAACATGCGCAGTGTCAGCCCCAATATGCCATGTAATCACAACTTAAGGGAAACCTGAGAAGAACAGCTTTGAGACTATTGATGTAGATTATGTGCTTAGCCACCTATGTTTACATGAATGTTTCTGATTTATTTAAATCATGCTTTTGTGACTATGCTGTTTCATTTCCTGCTATGAATCTCCTGCTTATTCAAGTTAATGTGCTAAAATATACCAATGGCAATTATTATAAACAAATAAACTTGCTCCATAGTGCTCCAACATTGTTGACCACATTTATTTTATCAAACTACAACACTTGTCCCACTGAAATGTGTCATTTAACTTTCAATGTAGCCATGGCTAACTTACTGTTCAAATTAATTCTGGATGGGTAAGCTCCTTAACATCATTAAAAGGTATATTTTCCAAACAATAGAGGACACGAGGCCCACAAACTGCGTAGACTGCTGCTCTACATGCCGTATGTTTTAGTGGCGTGACATGTGTGCCTGGTGAAATGTATGCTGCCAGCACATCTGCTGGAAGGTGTCTGAAAACTTTTCGATGAGTTGTCCTGCCCTGCGAGCTCATGCAAATGCATGACATGACTGACAGGGAGGCAGTCTCTTGTGCTATTTCAGATCAGCACCCCAAGGAGTTGGTGCTCAAGTCAGGCAAGGTGACTCCCTCAACGACATGCTCTTCTCATCCAAACTGTCCTGAAGTAATTTCACGTCACCACTAGATGGCAGAGTCGATTTGTTAAAACCTCTGTCAGCTACATTATGAGGTGTTGATAGTCATTTTATTAGGCACAGCTACCTTTGATTTCCAATATCAACCAATAACAACAACATGTGTGGACAGAGGACAAGAACATTTATTTAGTTTATATCAAACAACAGACAACTCTGTACATCATGGGCGTTTTTTGTATCTTTTATCTCTGTTAAGCCTGATATTAACTGAACACACGGACAGGAAATTAAAAGGGGAATGGAAAGACAAATAAATAGCGCTAGTAATAAATATTAAATACTACAGAATAATATTAGAAAGCATTTTAAATACTTTAAATTAATGCAAGGTAATTGGCTATAGATATTCTTGATGGTGAGGAGTGCTTTCTAATGGTTGGCGGTTGTAGTGGCAGGAGCAGGACTACTGTTCTTCTTTGCTCTGCGGTCCTGCCTGTAAAACACACACAAAAAAGAGAAGACAGTTAAAATCTGTGCTGTCCCTGAGCACACATGATATGTCATGTCTGAAGCAACCAACTAGCAAAAACGGTCAATACTGAGACTGACTGAGATGACAAAGGCCTACTCACTCTAGCTCTCTGATCTTTTCAAACACCCAGTCCTGTTTCCAGTGGCTGCAGACTTCTCCTTCTGTGGTCTCAAATCTGGGTGGAAAAACAGAAAACATCAACCGCAAGCTCCAAACCAATTTTCATCAAGAACTTGCATTTTCAACTATGTAACATTTTTGATCATCTCTCTCTGTTTGATAAAAAAAAAAAAGGAGGTGATACTTACATGACAGCACGGACACATGGGAGGTTCTTCCTCTGGATCCTGTAGCCCAAGATGGGAGCGGTGACACTTGTGACACCAACCTCAGTGCAGCACTTGACTACTTTCATTTCTGTTTACCAGAAAACAAACAAGGATTGTTATTATGAGCATCCATCTCTTTCATTTGCAACATGAAATCTGAATAAATACACATGGTGTTGGCCTACATTTTCATCAGAAGTCAACCATTTTCAAATGTGCATGGCAGGATACAAGTTTCTATGGTGCAGGATCTCTGACAGGTGACTTACCAGAAGATGCCACTGCCAGAATCCCAGCGAGGAGAGCCAGGCATGCCAGTCTTTTGATGCTCAGCTGCATGGTTACTGCGAGAGATGTTCCAGAGGTTCTTTGCAGAAGCTGATTGTTTGATCTGGCGGATGGAGACGAGTGATCTCCCTGGACCAGACCTCTAGGTTTTATACCATGAAAAGAGGAACCACGGCAAGCTGACCGGATGAATTGTCTCTGAGGGCTTTCTACAGTGTGTGTGTGCGTGTGTGTGCGTGTGTGTGGGGACACACTTGGGTGTTGCTGTCGCCTACCATTTCCTTTTTTGTGATTTCATCATGACATTTACTGAGCTATGAAATTTATAATGACTCACTTTTATTACCTTTATCCTGTCAGTAGCAAGTAACAGTTCAATTAAATACATTAATGTACAAATAACAAACTAATAAACTAGTGTTAATATTCTAATATAGTAGATTTTCAGCAGGTTTATTATATGTTAAATATTCTTAAATTTATTCTGTGTGGAGTTTGCATATTTGTACCATGTTCATGTGGGTTTCCTCTGGGTGTTTCTTGCCACAGTACAAAGACACGCGAGTTTAAGTGAATTGGGAACTTTAATTGCCCGTACGTGGCAATATGAGTTTCAATGTGTCTATATGTGTCTCTGTGATAGACTGGGATCCTGTCCAAGTTGTTCCCTGTCTCTCACACAATGCATACTGGGATACACTCAAAACCCAAGGGCCCTGAACAGGGTAAGCTAGAATAGATAATAGATAAATGCATTGCATGAATGGATCCATATTATATTGTATTAACAGTAATGTCCTCCATCTAATGGTGTTTTAAATGATTGCATTTAGGAATGAATCCTGCTGATTTCAGCAATAATGTAAAGGCACCATCATGTGCTGGTCACTCTGCCCAATGTGTCATATTTCTTTCTTTCCCTCCTCTTTCTCTGGTGCTTACTGTCATGGTCAGTACAGGGGCAAGAAAAGGGGAAGGAAGGAGATCCTCCACCCATATTTGGTCATTTGTCCTTGCATGCTCTGAAGTCTCAACTTGTGTCTTTATGATTTAGACAATTCAGAGAGTATAAAAGATCGAAATTACTTTACAAGTAGAAATGTATTCCTTGATATGATAAATGTCTGATTTACCACAAACTAAGTAGGGAGGTTTTTTCACTTCAGTTTACTTGCAGCTTTATAAAAAACTGCCAAAAGCCGAATAACTGCCAAAAACAGTAAGAGTCAGGTTCCTTGCTGTCAGTAAGACAAATTTGCCACTTATGTCCCACAAGATTGGTTCAAAAAGCTAATTAATTTGCTCTGTGTGGCTTATTTTCGTTAAATAAACATTCATACATATTAAATCTTTTACATAAATGCAGTGGTTCTCAATCTGTGGGGCGGGCCCACATACAGCCACTGCGCATGGATGACAAGGGGAAAAATATGAAGTGGAACTAATACATTAATATGATTTATGTAGGGAAATTTAAAAAACAACAGTTTGCTTATATTATTGTGCTGACCTGAATCATTTGGGTTTTTTTCAATCGAATTCAACTGGGCTCCTTTTTTAATTTGTTGCTCCCCCAATATCATTTATGATTGATAAGAATTCAATCTGTTTAAGGGGGATCGGGGGGCATTAACCTTTTTTGGCTTCTGAAGGGAGGAATGACAGAAAAAGTGTGAGAACCACTGCATTAATGCTATGTCACAGTCTGTCTCCCTGTCCCTCCTCTCCAGCCACATTTTTGTTTTCCCAGGCCCTTCACTTTTATTCTCCACTAGTCCACCAGATGCCCTCGGACTTTCCCTCCTTCTCCATCACCTGACTGCCCCACTCCACTACACACCTGCTCTCACTACCCTCATCTGCTCTGCAGTTACCTGGACTTCCCCGCCCACCTCCTCACCTGCATCTCATTCCCTCATCAGCCTCCCTACATATACCAGTCTACTGTTCATTTTAGTAGCTATGTTGCTGTCTTGCCTATGTTTGTTCCATCAAGCTTCTGTCACGTTGCCCGCCTGCCGCCTGCCCGCCTGCCAACTCACCTTCCGGTACCTGCCTGTAAGCAACATTAATTACAAATAAATCACTGAACTGCACCAGTTTGCCTGTGCTGTCTGCATTTGGGTCCTTTCCCTGCTGCCTGCACTTCCCATCGTAACATGCTGTATATGTATATTACAGCTATATATTTTTAAAAATCACTCGTCTTAAAGGGGCAGTAAGTCATCTGTGACCTTTTGTAGATCTCTCTTAATATCCAGTACGAAATGCATTACTGGAGCTCATTTCCATCTGAGTCTATGGCACAGTGTTTACCTCCACACTGTGCTCAAATTAAAGGGTAAAGCTTTTGCTTTATGACGATAATGGTATGTCACCTATTTTACCACACAAACGAACTATGTATTTGAACCCCAGGAGAGATCATAGAACCAACAGTGATCATTTCTGTGTTTTCACTGAATAGTGATTTTTATTTTTATTTTTTAAGTTAATTCACAGGCACTAAAATGCTAACAACACGGGTTGCTGAGTCTCAATGTCATGTCTTTTAGCAATAAATAATAATAATTAAAAAAAAACAAAGGCCTTCAAAAAAGCAGAACTCTCAGGCTTATTCTGTATGCTTTTATGATGCCCAAAGCTTTATTTCTCAAGAAAGCCATGTCCATTGCCGTCTTAGACACTTATTTTAGTATTTTTTTGCTTCATTTTGCAGAAGCTTTCAGGGGTGAAATGGGTGTCTGCTATGCCAGAGAATAAGATCTGTTTAATTAAGAAAAGAGAAAATCACTAAGCCTATGAATTTTGTGCATCTTACAACAAAGACAAGTAAGCTAGTCATGTAGAGCGTTTATTGTAACAAAAAATAAAGACATAAAATATTATTCTGAAAGTGTTTTAACATCCATAAATCTCAGCACCTGGTAAGGAAATTACAGCCATTATTAATCGACAGTCCTTAACCTTTTATTTTTATATATAATTATTTTGATGTTTAAACAAGAAGGCTCCAGAAAATTGGCACTGACCCCCTACTCTGTATTTCACTTTTATATTATTTATATATATCTCACCAAACGGTCATTTCAAATGTTGCATTTGTTACAGAAGGATTTTTTTTTTTTTGGGGGGGGGGGGAGATTTTTAGCAATTAATGTACTCACTAACATCACATTTGGGGTACAATCCACAGTGAAATGAAGAGTGACCTATGCTTTCATTCTTCAGAAAATCATCAGTGAATATTTATATGTTGTGACAATCAGGAAAAACTGCATGTAAATATTTTTAATACATCTCAAAATGTATAGCTTTACACAGACCATTAGCAGTGGCAGATGATGTTGAATTACACAGGCATGGCTTTCCTGGACTTAGTGGGTTTTTTTTTTAATGAAACTTCAAAATTCCTTGTCAATGAAAAGCAGAAGCAATTTCTCAGAATGAGGAAGGAAGCATAGACAGTGTGATTAGCTTTGCTAAAATAAAGATAACTTGTGAAACGTAGTATGCCTGAATCGTGAATTGAAAAGTCCTCATTTATGCACCTCATTCACACGTTTTTATCTTGTATCAAAACTGTTAATGTAACAAATTAAGTCAGATTACGACTGTAAATTGTGTGAGAATTTATCAAATTCAACAATCCAAGCAGATTGCCACACTGAGTAGCTTCCTGCTTCTTACAGTGCAGACGCTTTGCTGCTTGCTCTCCGCTTTGCTTACATTCTCTTTGTATCCTTGTTTTTTTCTTTTCTTCCAAAACTTATGGACAGTGGACCCGGAATACTTATAAATAACTGGGACTTCAATTTATGAAAGACACAGAAGGCTACCAACATATTTTTTTTTTTTTTATCACTTTTATTACCTCGCCAGTACTGCACGAGCGTGGCCTACAAACAGCACGAGCCTTTTGCTGTCTCACTGTACTGAACTACAGTGACTGGAAACCTGGGATTAGCTGAATCTAGTTAGCAGCAAGATGCCTCCCTTCTCCATGGACGACTTCCACAAACTTTTCCAGAAAATTGCAGTGCTTGAAACTAAGATCCAACGATTAGAAGTGAATGTGGAGGTGAATGGACCATGTGGGAATGATACCACTTTACCATGGAC